>CM023451.1:92867551-93113883 GCA_013339765.2 Haemaphysalis longicornis
AAAAGCAATATTGGGGCATTACAAAACTTGCACAAAACCCCTCGGTACAAAACCCATAAAAAACACATACAAAACCCTCGGTAACATGAAAGGTTACGGCTGAGGAGAGCTTGAAAATAAGGTATAGCAGATATAGCTAAAATAATGTAACTGTGATAGACATGTACGAAGTAACAAGCAGACATACCAGCAACATCTGAACAACGTCAGAAAAATATGTCTAAATACCGTCCACAAATGAAGCAGCAGCAACATCTAGAGTACGTCTTCAGCATAGTTGAAATAACGTCCCACATTAAGGTACCAGAAACGTTATCTCAACATCCAAAAATTTTCAGAAAAATATTGCACGTTGTACGGATGTCTAATAGAGATACTGCTGGGACATAGGATCTTTTGGATCTTTTTGGGACGTTGCAGAGATGTTAGTGGTTTGCTGGGGCGTTTCATGGATTCGCCGTCACACGGTTCCTGCCCACACTGTGGCAGATCGCGCCTGCCACCAAAGAGACCTCCCACGGTCGCTACCGCTACTTCGAGCATCTACCCTATAAGAACTGCTGGTGGAAAAAGAGAACCCCCGCCGCGCCACGCGTGCTTTTCTTCCACCGCGTGGAAATGACCTCCCCAGTGGGCTCGCTCGCTAGGAGGAGGTCTTGCTGCGGAGGCTTCGAGTTGTGGTGGCGTTATCCCCAGCAGTTACTCACGCTTGTCCTGCCCGATACCACGCCCCGTTTGCGGACACCTGCCGTTCTGTGTGACTCCTGCACGAAGCGCTGACGTTGAACACCTGTTGTGGACTTGTTCAGGTCTTCGAAACGCCAGAATCTTACACCTCCGAGGCACACGGCTCCATCCTGGGACACCCCCCGATCATAAGCGTTGGATATGGGGACCCTAGTACCGGTCTCTTCTTGGCTTTCTGGGTGCAACTGGTGCAATGTTGTACCTGTAAACCTCCATGTTATGCCGTAGGGCGATCTATTGCATTACAAAAACTCCTGTTTTACCGACTCTTTGGAAAGAGGGATTAATCAAATATATAATTATCGCACAAGCTATTCTGTTTCTTGCCGATTTTCACACCATTTATTATTCCGTGGTTTCATTAACTCTCCTTGGTTCTTGCTACAAGGCAAGAGTGTGCGCACATTTAACGACGCAGAGCTTTCCACTATGCTTAACACTTTCGCGTGGCTTATATTCCCTTTAACGACACGAGTGGTTGTCAGGTATTGGGATAATCACACCCCCGAGACAGATGACCGAAGCGTAGTCTTCTGCTGCTTGTTCGTCGGTCAGGTGGGCTTCAAGCTCGGCGTTAAGTGCGGACAATGCTTCATTGCTCGCTCAAAGACGTCCGTGAAAGACACGTAGGGCGGAAAGGTCCAACTGCTGAGACTGTAGCATATGGGCCGCCTCGCTGATGATCTTCGTGTTCATAGCCTGCCGTGACGCGCGCTTGTTCTTGGTCCGTTCTATGCCGGCCGTAGCTGAAAAAAAAGGCGTACCAACGTCATCCGGAAAGGCACGCCGCAAGGCTGGCTTGCTTCCCGGGTTTGGACACCAATGTTAGGAAAGGGAAAACCGTTCTTCCACGTGTATTAGCGCCGTGAAGAGAGCGACGCAAATCTGTTCACGGTAGTCCAAGCGCCGTGTTCTGAATCCATGCGCGCAAACGCGTGTGTGCAAACGTGTGCGTGCAAACATATGCAAATGCGCCACCTAGTGCGTGCAAACGCACCACTTTGTTCCCATTGTCTCTACAATAATCATCATTGTCTATGTTGGTGGCACGTTGGAAAGGCACAACATTGCCTGTTGCCTTCATGGCTTCTTAAACGGCCGATGAAGTGAATTTTTCAAGCTCCTGTTTTTCGTTGCACTGCGCAGACTGGCTCAAATAAACACTATTCATTGTTTATCCGGGAGATAAGGCGGTATTTATGCTATAACCCCTGCAACAAGAAAACCTACCACGCGCGGTTTACGGCGGCCGCACCAACTAACAGCAGTGTAGTCAGTAAAAGGTGCTACGTGATTGGACGATGTCCAAGGGTGGAATTAAAAGAAGTTTCGCTTTCGGTTCTGTGTGCCGGACGTACACACAGGACGAGGAGTATTTACAACATATACGAGACGTTCGACCACGTACCAGTCAAAGATAATAACGGTAAATAAAAAAAATGTTTACAAGGAGGGTTCCGCTAGCTTTCCGCGGCACTGGCTGGCGCTAGGCCCGCAAAACAGTTGCGTTAAGCACGACTCTCACGTATCTCTTGCTGGAGCACAGTGGTCGTCGATGGTGAGGGTCGCAGAGCTTGGCCTGCTATTTCACGGGCCGGTCACCAGCCAGCTCGTGCGGAACGCTCCGGAACTCCTCGGAGACCAAGCAGACCAGACCCAAACGTCGTAGCCAGGCCACAGCAAACCGACAGTCCGAACATTAGCAAGTGGTTGCCGACGCACCACGAACATCGGTCCCCCAGCAGCAGGAACCCTGGCACGAGCCGGAACAGAACGACACGGCAGTGCCTTGTGATCACTCGTGCCCGAGCAGGTAGCCACACCCACACGGCACCTCGCCTTGGTTACCGATGGCGACGGTCTCGTAAGGGAAGGCACGTCGTCCGGACCTCTGGCATGGAAGTTACAAATCCAACTATGCCCTGTCTAGGTCACCCTGCGCTTCCCGAGTTCGGAGCTCCTTCCCGCACCATCCCACGCCTTCTTCTCTGTGATGTGTCTTTTCCTAGCAGCCACTTGGTGCATCAAGTGATGTGAAATCTTCTTTAACTATTTCCACCACCCCCCTCCGAGCCACTCATCACACTGTGAAACAACAAACTTGCATCCGATGTTATCGTTGGATGGGCATTCTTGATATCAGAAATCGACATACGTGCTTCTTCCGTGTTGTAGCCTGTAAATGCGTCAGATAAGCCTACCAACACGGCTTCGAATCGTAGCAGTCGCTAGCCGCGGCGTACGCGGTGGATGAATGCCCTCCACTTCAACGCACACGCTCTAAGGCGATTCCATTTTTCCCCATCATTGGAGCTTGCCTGGCTCATATGCCGGTATCATTGAAGGCGTGTTCGCTCCGGGCCAAAGGTAGGCTGATGCGGTACTGCGCCTAATGCGCGCAAGAAGTCGATGCTATGGCAACAGCACGCCAACGTGAGCACGCTATCACGTCTGTGTCAGTCTTCTGGCGTTCTGCGAACTCGCTCGTGGAGCAATGAACGTTGGAGTGCAAAAATTTATTCAGTACAGAAAATATTGGCCGTAAACAAAAAAAGCAACGTAAAAAGTTTGCACTCTCGGGGATTCGAATTTGCGACTTAAAAGAGAAAGTGTCCAGCGATCCCTACAACTCGGCCATTAGGCTTTTTTACGTGGTTTTTATTGCACTACTTGTCAAAGAAGGAAATGATGTGACAACACATACTTACACCCATGGACGCATACAAATGCGTTGATTACGTAAACATACAAATAAGTTGATTTCAAGCTGATAACCAAAAATAAACACTGTGAACTATTATGTACACTTAGTTTTTAAACGGGGGCAACAGTGGACAACAAATCAGGAGGGGATACCAATAAGGGCGAGAATAATTGTGGTCATAGATGCCTTTAGGATAATTGATCATTCGGCAGAAGTCGCTCTAAAAGAAACCATAGGCTCAGCGTGCCTATCCAGAATTCGCCTTTCCCATAAACTATGCAGGGAGATTAAAAAAAACAGTTATATGGCGCGTCACCGTTTGCGGGTGATACGAGAACCGTATACCATTTGGAGTCAATTCTAAGTCTTTCTTAATAGTATGGAGGACATCCAAAAATAGGATGGCATCCTTACATTTTATAAAGCAGTGCTCAATAGTTTCCGGCACATCGCACAGGCGACAGTTCGCACAAGACTTTAAAATGTTCAGATTGTGCACCCACGTCTTACAGGCTAATTTTGCTGTGCAGTTTGAAGAAGTACGTTTCGGTTGAGGGAGAAACCGGCACTTGACGGAAACGTAAGAGCTCATCTTGTCGAGCGAATTTGAAATAAACAATTCTTTACAGTGGTGGTTGGAAAACCATGAAATTTGCGTCCTTGTAGAAATAAACACGACACACAGTGAATATAAAACCTGGGAAAAAACAAACCAACAAAAACTCCCAACAAACCAACATAAACTCCCACAAACGAGGTCTGGTCGAGAATGATTATGAGACAATAAGGTTAGGCAAAACCTCGGCGAAGTGAACTTGCAAAAAAGCGCGAATAACAGGGTGGGTGGAGTCCCGAAAAGAGATGAAAAGTGCAACTATCTACCGCAACAAAATATGGGTTAAGCACAGCCCAGCAGCACAGACCGGTATAAAAAGGTTGTAATGCCTCATTTGATACATTGTGGACGACCAAACAAATGTTGCGAAAACCCGATGGAACTGCTGTATTCGACATAGAGTGCAATGAAGAATTTGCTTTATATAGACAAATGTTGCTTCCAAGAACATGTTACATGCCTGGGCGTTTCCGAAAATCGACAGGTTCTGTGAAAGAAAATCCTGCGAATAACAACGAAGGGTATCAATGCGTCCCCGCCCATAGCGGGCGCTTTGTCCGTAAGGGTCCAGTGGAAAGCCCAGATATTCATGTAGTACACAGGACCATTGGATGCCGGCACACTCTGTTGGTGTTGTTGACTATGAGCCGAGACGTGGAAAAGAGCAAGGATCTCCATGATACAAAATCTGGGGTAAGAAGTAAAGTTGGAAAACTTAAGCCCTGTTTCCATTTCGTCTTGCTGGGCAAGGTCCTGGAACATGTATTGCTGAATAGGTCGTACAAGCACATCGAGACGACAAAAAGTCCAGAATTCCGAAGGTTGACCTCAAGCACCAGAAACTAACCAGAAGCCAGTTGTCATAGAATTAACTTTATAAATACTTGGTTTATCGCTGGAGAAAATGGCGAAATCATCAGCATACGCCAGTAGTTTCGGTTCCGAGCCTATGACAACGCCGAATGCTACTGCATTGGAACACACTCCGACGTCAATCCTCTAAGTAGATGGCAAAACGTAAAGGCGATAGCGGGAACATTGCTTTACTGACGAATGGTGACCATTAACAATTAGGCACTAGAGCCGTTACTATAACACAGACGTACACTTTTGAAAACTACTGTACAAACGTTCCCACCCGCTCTAACAAAGAAAACAAAAATGAGTGGGAGAGACGATCAAACGCTTTTGACAGATCTATCTGCAGCAATGCAGCTGCTCATAGGAATCTTTACAGACATGAACGGGGTGTTCCAGCAATGTGTAAATTGGTCTGTATTGATCAGTCACAAAGTCGACATGTTCGCAAAGTCGCAAAGTCGCAAAGTCCACAAAGGCGACTAAATATGGACATGTCAAACTACAGGACATCAGATAATATCCTCGCGAAAATTTTGTAGTCAACATTCGTCAGAGTGATTATCACCTTTGCTTTTCAGAATTACTACGGTATGGCTTTTCCTGAGTGACGACGGACGAGAATTAACATGAAGACAGCATTCAAAATCTCCAAACCTAACCGGACGTAAAATAGGCTTAAAATCCTTGTAATACTCTAAGGGCAGTCCGTCAGTGACAGGGGTTTTGGAGAGCGGAAGCCGATCGGCTGTGGCCTCAATCTCTTCTAGGGTAATTGGGTCACTATTAATAGAACTGTCGTCATCTGTCAATGGCTCTAGTAGGCAGCCAATAAGTCCCAAAAGCAATCAGACGCATCACTGAATTGATGCTTATCTCTTCCTCACTAGCTAAAAGAACACCATTTGAATTTATATCTCGGATGAACTTAGTCGAAGCATGGTGGCGTTCGTAAAGTAAAGCCTGGCGTGCCGGGTTCTCAAAGTATGTAGCACGATTGATCAGGGACCGAAGACGTGCTTTGTGACATCGGTGCGCATCAAACTCCTGAAACTGACATTTTGCAGTAGCAATTTCTTCCACACAAGTGCCAGGCATTTTGTATTCAATGTCATGATGGCTGTACAGGCTTTTAAGTAATGATTTTTCCTGGCAATGCTTCTAGAAACTGTTATTCAACGCAAAACCAATCGCTATGCCCCGAACGTCCTGCTTTAACAGCTCCCATGCTGCAAGTGAATGCAAGTGCATGTAAAGACATGCCTGCAATGTTTCCCGCACGCGGCCGTAAAAGCCCCCATCCCGTATAAAAGATGAATTAGGTTTCCATAGAGGTGATTGTGGTCTTAAAGCACTGCGACAACCTCTGCCCAGGCTCACAACGACCAGACATTGATCCGAGAAAGAAATGGGTTTGACGTCATATACAGGATGGTGGGAGAGGAGCGCAGAGGAAATGTAAATCCTGTCAAGCCGAGAATTTCAGAACCCTTCGAAATATGTATATGAAGAAGGCGCTCTTCTTGTTAACCCCGTATCGACTAGCGCAGAAGCCACAATGCTGGATGAGAAAGCATCAGCGCTCCTATCTTTAAATGATAGAGGCTGGACGCGATCATGTGGTTCACACAAGCAATTAAAGTCACCCATCAGTACAAGATCCCGATCACACTTCAAAAACTGATCGAAATTTTTGAAAACAAACTGGCTCGTTGGTAAATATCATTGAACGGAGAGACATTTATTAATCACCTCGGTACACCGTACAGCAAGAAATTGCAACACATGAACCGTGCCTCTGCATCTACCATATAGATGAGGGCAGAGTACGAAAATTGCTTTTGTAGAAACAAGAGACAACCTGCCGACAGTCCAGCTGAATGCGTCGAAAATACCTCGTAATCAAACAGGAAGAACCGTAAAGCTCTTTCGATCACATCGTCACTACCGAGATTTGTCTTTTGTACTGCAAGGAAGTGCAAATCAGTTCGGCAAAGCAATTGGCGGAGTTTTACCTGTTTCTGACCGGAACGTAAACCGTTTATATTCAGTGTTGCGAAGCTTATTCTGTGGCAAATCACCATGGAGACGATGGGAGTTTCACATGTTCGTGAGTTCTCTCACGAGACTGGAACTAGGTGGGTCACTAGCACTGGCCCCGGTCCATCTCCAGCACGATCAGGAACGCCATCCCTTTTGCCTGGTCGTCTTTCGTCATGGGTGCTGATCTTGAGGCCTTGAAACGCCACTCCCTGCGGAGCGTCCCACGGAAAGGGAAGCCGGGCGTTTGGTACTGGGCAAGGGCGGCAGATGTCCGAACTTTAAGACGTAGAAGGTGCCACTATTTACCCAGCAGATTTCCCGTTCGGCGGCACTTCAACCTCAGCAACAGTAGTAGCAGCCGGCTCCTCCTGGTCATGCGAGTATGGCAGCCGACTCCTCCTGGTCATGTGGTTACCTCCGGTGCAGCATTTTTGGAGGAGCCATTAACTGAAGACGTTGAAGGTGAGCCACCGGCGCGGACTAACGAAGCAGTGGGAGGTTCGCATGTCGCATCAAGAACCTCTGTGGCGTCTAATAAATGCTTCGGCAAAACATCGTCAGGAGGACGGTCGGCCTGCCGGAGTTTGTCTGCGTAAGTAACGACACATTCTTCAGTTGAGTGTCCAAACCGGTGGCAGCCCCCACCCCAGGGTCTGCGGCACTCGAATGTGACCGACCCGGTTGCAGCGCAAACACAAAGGTGGTCTCCCGGAAATCATAACCGGACAATGTACGCCACCGATGCACAGCTAATAAAGAATATCTCCGATAGCCACACCGTCACCAAGAGCCAGGACAACTTCACTTTTAAGTGACTGATTGGTTGATTCATTCATTGAATTTAGGGTTTATTGCTCCGACGCAACGCAGGCCATGAGGCACGCCATAGTGGAAGGCTCTGGATTAATTTCGACCACCTGGGGATTTTTAACGTGCGCCAAAATCTCGATGACACAGTTGTTTTTGCATTTCGCCTCCATCAGAAAAGCGGCCGCCGCGGCTACAAATCGAACCCGAGTCCTCGTGCTCAGCAGCACAACGTCTTAGCCACTGAGCCACCACAGTGGGTGTCAAGGTTAGGTGCCTGCATATTTTCCTTTGTAGGTACTGCCTACTTTTCTCCCGGTATAGACATAACTTTGCCGTGAGGCTGTAGGGTTTCACGCCCAGAGGCATCTTCTACGTGTTCAGGAAGCAAGAGAAGCTTCATGGGGACTTCTTTTGGTTCCGGGTCAATCACAACACAGCGGCGTTCCTTCGCAACTACTTCTGCGGTGGCCACAAGTTTCGCTTTTGCAGACGAAGAACGGGACGTGACCATGCAAACGTAAACAACTCAAAGTTTCCTATAGAGCCGAACTCATTGAGATGGACCGCTCCTCCGAGACCATCTCCGAAGTTTGGGTTCCGGTATGGGAGTCCTCCGAGGTCCGCGTGAAGGAAAAGAGTGTCTTGAAAGAGATTACCAAAAGTTAGGCGGTTCAGCACCGTACAGTATAAATTACTTCTGGCAGAACCGTTGCAGTACCTCGACAAATGGCCGATTTATCCATACTTGTAGAGAAAAACGTGACCGGTTCGAACGCAGACTTCTTCCTATACATTAAATTCAGGCCGCCTTGGGTCGTGGCGTCGACCACTAGCCAAAGCGGCCTGAATCTGAAATATGAAGTATTTGATGTATAGCCAGTGAACATGTATATTTAGTTTTAGCATTTCAAGCAGCTTCAAAGACTACTTCTTGTATATCGCTCGTACAGTAAGCGTCCCCCAACTTCCCAAAATATCTCATGATACGCGACTGTATTTGGAGACAGAAAAGCATTCCCACATGTGTCGTCCTGCTTGTTACGGCTCTGCTTGTTCACCCAGCGCAAAAAAGTGCTTTCTACACCATGGTTTCACGTTGTACGGTAAAAGTTTCGGTTCATTTCTTCGTTAGTGCCTTTATCAACTTCTCCTGACTCTTCTCCTTATTGACTCTTATTATTGATTCTTATTGATAAACTTATTGAGTGTTCTCCTGCCTTCAATTGCCCTCAGATTTTTCTCCTAGCGTAACGGTCAGCGAAGAGGATCGTGTGCCCTATAGTCTGGAGCTACTTCGACCAAGATCTTGATACAGCCTACAAACTAACAAACTAAAATAACAGTCATCCAGTCGCAAATAGTGTCGTGACTTGGTTTCCGCGAACAAACTGCAACGGCCCGCTGGCGGCCGGCCGACTAAACGCTGGTAGGGTGGTTTCCTCTATTCACCAAAACGCTGAGCCGACTGACTCTGTCGGAGGGTCGGGGAGCCGTGCATTAGTGCCGTCAAACCAAGCCACTTTTTTTGTGACGTCATAGAAGGCGCCACGTAAAATGGACGAGGATGCAGAGAGGAGAACAGTAATTTTGAATTGATTTTTCTAGCTAATAAAGTCGCTTAAACGCAGCAAAGGTGGTCAAATATGGCCTATAGACTCCAGACTACAATCTTACAATCTACGGTGGTAATGCCGCAATGTTTTCGTGTCCTTTTAAGGCGACGAATACCATTTTGGGCTATTTCCCTAGCTCCGTATTTTCTATTTCCCTAGCACCCGTTACCCGGGATTTGCGGCTTAGGCGTTCTCGTATCCGAGTTAAACTAACGCACCAGCGACGCCCGAAAGACAACGGAGAGAAACGCCGGAGAAGGGTAAGGCGCAGGGAACCACGCGCGTATATGGCGTCATCACTCTCGCTGCCTCTCTCTCACTCTTGTTTCGTGCGTCGCCGCCAAAGAGCTCCCTCTCTCTATCCCAGACGCTGTTCCGTTGGCCGCTAATTCAAACCACCTGACACCTGGCTAATCGAAACTACCTGACCTGACGACACGTCGCTGAACCCGTTGCGCCGTGTCTACACAATGTCACCAAGCTGGTTTTTCGCGTTTCCGCCTGCTTACGAACGTTCCGGTTTTCGTGCTGGTGTCACCTCCGTCATGCGTCTGGCATCATGGTGGTGAGCAGTTAACAAATGTTGGTGATTTGGAGACGACGACCAGAAGCCGAAGGCAAACTAACTGGTTTCCTGCATGGCGAGAGTTGAGCCGAAGCAAGACAAGAACAATTTCTCTTACGGGCGAGGTTGCAGTACAGGACTCGGAAAATGGTTCAGCATTGGTTCACTGCTCCAAAATGAACGAATTCTTTGCATGGGTCCCCCTTATCCATACCCACAGTGCCAGCGGTGAAACGAGTTTTCCACCTGGTTTTTGCACATGACGCGACACAGTAGAGACACACACGACGTTCTTTTCAGAGTTCGTGAGGGGTCGGTAGTAGAGGCGCACGCCGAGTCTGGGAGGGGACAGAGGAGGTCTCCCATGTGGCATCTGCCTCGCCGCGTTCAAGTCTTACTTGCTGCATCTCCCTCCTCCGAAGTTTGAATCACGACGACAGCTAGGCTGCTTTATGCCAGCAGTTCCCAGGCACGTTGCGGCATGTTGGGATCCGATGGCGGTCGCTGCAAGTTTGATTCACTAAGAGAGAGACGCCCACGCGAAAGGCACACTAGTGCTGGGCTCTGCACCAACGCCAAAAGCACTGCACGAAGCTTGAAGCACAGCGGCGCGCTTATTCAAAAAAGTGCATTTGGACGCCGTTACCGTCAAGTCACACGGCGTTCAAAACCCGAGTTCACTGACAACAGACTGAACCTACTATTCATATGTTAGCTCCATTTACTCAGATTGTGACATGTGACTGTTAAGTTTATTTCGGAAGGTTTGGCGGTTGCCGAACGTGACAATGTTATCAGGCAGGTTGTTCCATAGGGTAATTCCATTGGGAGAAAAGGAGTTGTTCATGGCTGAGGTGCGGCCGCTGATTGGTGCTATAGGGTGGCTGCGGGTTAATGCGGGATGAAGTTCTGTGTGATGGTTGTAAGAGGGCGTGCCGTGATTGTGGGCGATACAAGAAAGCGTGGATCAGGCTGAGCCGACAAACAATGCGACGTGATTCAAGAGATTCAATGATTCTTTTAGTGCGGTCACGCTGATATCGTTAGAATACTGGGAGCAAATGAAACGGGCGGCGCGGTTTGGATTCGGTCTAGATCGTTAGTAAGATATGATTGCCAGGGGTGGAAAATTGAACAGGCATACTCGAGTTTCGGTCTCACAAAAGTTTGGTAAGCTAACATTTTAATATATGGTGAGGCTAATATCAGGTTACGGTGCAAGAATCCTAGTGTGCGGGAGGCTTCGGAACAGATAGTTTGTATATGAGTCGGAGGTATTTGTATGAAGATGTAGAGCTAATCGGAATTGAATCAATGCAGTAGGCGTAATGAGGTGTGCTGCGTTTTCGGGTGAACGACACTTCTTTACATTTACTTAGGTTTAATGGCATGAGTGATTTGTTGCACCAGCTTGCAATCATTTGGAGATCTTTTTGAAGAGCAGCGCTGTCGTCTGGATTAAACATGGGGGAGCATAGAACGCAGTCATCAGCAAAAAGTCTTAACCTTGATGATATGTTAGTAGGCAAGTCATTAATGTAAATTAGAAACAGCATAGGGGAGAGACAGGAATCCTGGGGAACGCCCCACGTTACATCAGAGAGACGAGAGTCGTAGTTATTTGCGCTTGTGTATTGCTTGCGGTTTTTAAGGAAGTTCTTGATCGAAGAAATAATGTTGAGAGGGATTCCGAGGTTATACAATTTAAGGATTAATTGCTTATGGGGGACATGGCCGAATGCTTTTAAGAATTCTAAAAATATGGCATCTGTTCGAATGTTATCGTCCATGAAGTTTTGTATATCGGGCATGAATTCAGCCAGTTGCGTTTCGCACGACAGAAGTTTCCGGAAGCCGTGTCGGTGATGATAGAAAAAATTGATGGATTCCAGGTGGGTTATTAAACTTGACGCAATGATGTGTTCCAGCAGTTTGGATGCGATGCTGGTTAAGTAAATAGGGCGGTAGTTGGCTGGCGAAGCGCGATTGCCTGATTTGAAAATTGCTAATATCTGAGCCTTCTTCCAGTCGTCAGGGACGTCTCCTGTTTGTAGTGATTGGGTAAAGATCAAGTGCAATATTAGGCTTGACACTGATGCGGTGTTCTTTAGCAATTTACTATTTATTTTGTCGCAGCCGGCTGCAGATGAAAGTTTGAGGTCATTGATTAGTTTATATATATCGTCTGGGCTGATTTCAATTTCTGGCATTGTTACAGAGGTATGATAGGGCAATGATTCGGTGTCGTTGTTGTTAGCAGCGGAAAATACGGAAGAAAAGTGGTTATTTAAAGCAGAAGCACAGTGGGAGGGATCAATTGGGTCTCCATGAGTGTTAACAAGATCTATTTGACTAGATCGATGTGTAGGGGAGAGCATGCGCCAGAATTTGTTAGGATTAGTTTTAAGAACTGATAGCAGGTCATTTGAAAAGAATTTGGTTTTAGTTGCTTTAAGTTCGTTTAGGTAATGGTTAGCGCATGAGCGGTAGCGTTCCCATGCGGCGGGGCATTGGCTTACGTGAGCCTTTCTGTAGAGGCGCTTTTTTCGATTACACAGTAATTTTAGTTGTTTGTTAAACCATTGGCAGTTAGTATCAGTTTTGATAAAAATAGTAGGTATGTATCTGTTTTTAAGGTTCAGCATGGTTGTTTTAAAGAGGTCCCAGTTAGCGTTGACACTGCGATGTAGGTACATGTTCCTAAAGTTATCTAAGAAATTGGTTAGGTCGGCATTAAGGGCATCAAAATTTCCTCTCTTGTAGTCCGTGATTATCTTCTGTGTAGGTGATTTCTTTTTCAGTGGAGTGGCTATGCAAATATGGATTAGGTTATGGTCACTAATACCTGGTAGGATATTAACGGTTTTTATGTGCTCTGGGCACGAGGTTAGTAGAAGGTCAAGGGTACTTTTGCCCCTGGTAGGCACTTTATGGTCTGGTGAAGATCAAAGTCGAGTACAGTGTTCAAACATTTTTGTTCGTTAGACGAGGGCCCATTCGATACGGAGAGCAACGGCCAGCTGATTAATGGATAATTGAAGTCTCCGAAGAGGAATATGGGCGCCTTGGGATATTTATTAGCAACTGCAGTGAGGGATAGACGGAGTAGGTCGCAGAAATCTGGCTGGCTATCGGGCGGTCTATAGCAGACGCCAAAAACGAATGTAAGGGCTCCGCTAGATATGCATGTCCAGATTAATTCTATGTTGTTGTCAATCAGAACGAGTGAGGATGATAAGGTATTTCTAATGGCTATGAGCACACCACCACCTCTCTTGCTTTGGCGGTCACGGCAAAAAATTGTGAAATTCGAGATATCAGGGAACACCTCCGTATCTCTAATACCTTAATAACGGCTTTTTATCCCCCCAGAAAAAAACCGGTCGGTCTCCTTCCAAACACGTCTGTGCATGAATTCTCGGAGCCCAAGGGCGCGTGCCGTTGTTCGGCTGTATGCCGTTTGCCGAAAAAATGACGTATAACCAGATACCTTACGTAGGCCGATCTCCTCTTGAACACCGGTTGCCAAATATTCTGTGGCCATTCGCTTGCCGTAATTCGGCCGAAGACAGCTAACCGAACGAAAAACGTATATTCTGGGGCCGTACGTCGGCCGGTATCCTTCATAACATTGGTTGCCCGACGAAAACGAATATTCCACCGCCGGACGCGCGGTTCACCGTTGAAACAACGAATGCACGGCAGCCGCGCTCCGGCCGGTCTCCTTACGGACACCAACTGCCGCAAGAATACGCATATTCTGTGGCCGGTCGCTTGCCGTGCTTCGGCCGATTACCGCTTCCCGAAGAAAAAACGGATGCCCTAAGGCCGTACTTCGGCCGTTCTCTTTCTCAACATCGGCAGCCGTAAGAGAACTGAATATCTGGCAGCCGGTTAGCTGCCGTTGTGCGTCCGAACACGGGCGGAGGGAAACATACCGAAGCGCTGGTTGCCGAATGTTGGCCGTTCAACGCATGATCAGTGGCTGCCAGAACCTGGATGCTGGCCGGACATGCCAGAAAGCGGCCATAGACGGGCCGGTCTTGGGGCACACTTTCTGTGCAGCCTGGGTAACCACTTGTAAAAGAGAAGCGAGGGACTCGCTGAACAGAAACTTCAACATGCTGACTGTGATGCCATCAATAACTAGAGCTGCATCGGGGGCTCGAAGTAATTCTTCCTCAAGCTCTTTCACAGTTACTCATTCAAAGGTCAAGGATTGTATGGTTTAGGGCACCGCCGCAACGCAACTGATGAGGCACGCCATAGTGGAGGGCTCCGGATTAATGTTGATCACCTGCAGATCTTTATTGTGCACCGAAATCTCGTACAATGGGGCGTTTTTGCTTCTCGCCACTTCTTCACAGTTGCCCGGTTCATATACCGTAGGGATAGTAGGCACCACCGATGTAAAACGTATATGCAATCCCTGATCAATCCGGCGGAAAACATATTGTGTTTGATCGGGGAATTGATAACTGAATCAACGTTACGATCGAGAGGAACTGCTTTCCAAGTACGTATCGACTTAAACAGAGTGCTCCTATTTCTGTGGGTCCGATATAAAAGAAAACCGTTGTGACTTGTATTCCTCCTTGGCCTGAGAATTGTTTCTTTTGAAAATTGCGCGAAGGGATGTAAAACTACTCCATTTATCAGGGCACTGGTTGCGAAGCAGCCACTTTCATGCAGCGTTTCTGCATGTGAACTCTATGTGCACTCAAAGCACACCTTCCAGATTCGCCAACTATCGCCGTACGCCTCAAGTGATAAATCATCGCGCCATCTCCAAGAGTGAATATAGTGAAGATACTAGGCATAATATTGTAGGCGTACCGCTCCAACACCCTTCGGATCAACAACCTTAAAACCGCAACAGACCGGATTACTGATATGATACCACGGATCACGACCAAAACCAGGGGCATGGGGGAAGCGCACACGCTTCGCCTTGTCCAGGCCATCGTCGTTTCTGGGATTACGTGCACTATACCTTGCGCCCTGCTTAAAGCCACAGAGCTCAAGAACATCCTGATCAGAAAGGCAAATAGGCAAGCCATGGGTCTTCTGGAAAGCACCTCAACCAAACGGCTACTCCGACTTAGCATCCACAACTCGGCCGAGGAGTTAATAGACGCGCACCTGTCTAGCTAACGATTAAGGTTAGGAGCAACCGAAACGGGGAGGTTCATCCCCTCACGCCTCGAGCTGTCAGCCCCGCTCAGCCACGAACCTCTCCTTACTGGGAATGTACCCAATATATTAGAAAACCCTTAATTGTGCCCGTCTTACCACGCATTATGCACCCTGTGCGTCACGAGGATTGCAGAGAAGCACGAGGCTGGACAATATTTAGGTTTTACGGAGATTCACCACCTAGCGCCTACACGTACGCAGCCTGTTACCCTGGATGAGCAGCCATGCCAGTCACCGTCGTTTTAAATAAGCCGCTACGGTGCAGCATCACAATCCCTGCACACAGCCCTCTCCAAGCCGAGGAAGTTGCTATAACACTTGCGTTTAGCCAAGGCGACGTCAAAAATATAATCTGAGACTCCCAGCATGCGTGCTACAACGTTGCCAACGATCGATTGCACGTCACAACACGTAGACTAATCAATCAGAGACCACCAAGAAAACTAGTCAGGAGTTTTGGGTACCAGCTCACAGCGGCGTCATCGGTAACGAGATCGCCAACCTCGTGGATTGAGATTTGACCCGCCAAGCCAGCGCTGATAAAGTTGAGGCCTCGCCCCAGCGCATTCAACCTCTTGTCACATACCAGTATTTCACGGAGCACTATAAGCTCTTTCGTAAAACCTACTCTTCACCTCACACCCTACTCTTCACCTCACCCCACGAGGAATTAGGAAAGATTATTGCGTGCCCTGCTGGTCAACACGTTCCCACATCCCAACGAGAGTTCACCTTTTTGACCGAAACACTTTTCTCCCCTTCGCCACTTCTTTGGAGAGCCTGGGACTCTCACACACATAGTCAAAGGATGCGACAAGTCTACCCTAGACCCCCCTAACATCCACCTTTCCACGAAGCTTTCGGAGAGAGCCCTGGCCAGCACCGGCCTCGAAGATCACCTGCGCCCGATTGAAAGGGCTGTCGGCGCGGTTGGTGCTTAAGGCATGCTGGAATGAGGACGCCACTCTAAAGCATTTTCTTGTTTTATTAAAGGTAATTGCCTTTTTCTCTCTACCAGAAACTCAAAGGACCATTCGTAGCCGACGCGGCTGTGAATTCGGAACGTTCTCTTACATCGTTGATCAACTGTAAAACCCCCGTAGCCATACTGTTTTCGCCAACTCGGGCTATTGAAAAAGAGCTGTGCGCAATTCATAAACAAAGAGCGTCATTATTATGAGTGATTGGACTTTTTGGTTCAGAGAATGCACGGGCCACATTATTTCAAAAAACACTGGAACGTGATCGCTGTTGGAAGCATTATAAACTGTGTCACACTCTATCACCAGACCTGGCATACAAAGAGTCAAAACCACAACTGAGTGGAACTGGCCCCTTGCGAAAGTTGCCGCTCCGGAGTGATGACATAAAAGGTTCTGAACTCAAATATATTCGTATAATCGCCGACCGCATACATCCGTGCGGAAGCCCCAGGATACTTGGTGACAGCTAGTCACCCGTTAAGACTTTAAATGATTTACCTGAGGCCCGAGCAGCGTCAAACGGTTTCGTGGATGTTACACAAGATGGGAAATATGCATTAATCACTGTGAATTAAGAAGCATTAGGAAGACAGGTCAACGACCCAAATTTCGCATTCATTGCATTGTCGGGAAGCCCGAATTAACACCCGGAAACAAGGAAACAACGTCATAGACGAGATGACGTGCTTCGTCTCGTCTATGTTGTTTTCTTCTGTTGTCCTGGTGCTTTTCACGGTTCCCGCCAATGCAATGTATTACCTATTCCCCAAGCTTCCTCTCATGAAAGTTTCGCATTCAGTTGATAAAGTAAAATCGAAGCCCTATGGCAGAATGAAGTGGAGGCTATTGTAAGCAAGCCTCCACACCTGCCTTCCCGGTCGAGGCGGAACAAGCGAACGTTACAAACGGTGAAAGATTTACATGGAGATAACCATGTTTATTCGAGCAGAATATTATCCGGGAAGAGCTTAGGTGCTTGCTTGGAGAAGACACGAGAAGCACAAATCACGGCGCAGCAATTCCACTACAAAACCAGGAACCACCCTATCGTGACTTCTGGTTGTGCAGAAGAGACTGCCTGTTTTACAATGTCTCCAGTTGTACTGAATGAGCTGGATTTACTACGCGATTACATCAGTACCCTGAGATTACTTGCAAATTGCTCGAACACCTACGTGGGAGTCAGGCCAGAGCTGACACCACGTACCAATCCTTTCGAGCAAGCTAGTTGTGGGGGGATAAATCCTCTTACGGCAACCGACTCAAACGTCGAGCAGGAAAGCAGTTCCACGAGTCATTCTTTACCTCAGGACCGGCGCAATATTACGCCCCTTCCTAAGGTCCTCACCAGAGTGATCTTTTGAAAAGGGCGGTGGCCGCCCTCAAGTCATTTTGGACGGAGCTCAGGTAGTACCGGCAAATGAAACCACCATTGGAAGACACCAGGGCCAAGGGGATGCTCGTCACAACGCCACATGTAAACTTATCCAACGGTAGATCCTGGGTAGGAAGGAACGCCGATTAGGGCTGTGTGCCCCGGCCGGGAGAGTTGACATTCATCACTTCCGGAATCACTGCCCCAACTGCGTGAAGAGCAACACAGATAAAGAAGAAAATGGGAGTTGTTGTTGTAAACTTTTTTAGAAAGGAAGGTCAAAGGCCAGGTGGGGGGGAAGGAATCGGGAGGATGAAGCACTGTTCTTACGATACAAGCAAAACCAGAAAGTGCATGCCAGACACTTCATCATCGTCGCCATCTCTTTCGAATAAAGGCATTGTGAGGCACTGCCCACCGGAGTCACGTAACAATGTTCTCGCTAACACTAAGCAGATTCACTTATGCAATTTTCCGAAACACTTTACTGAGGACACAAATAAAAAGCAATAAAACATACAACATCCTCTAGCAGTTGGAAACTACCCCTGTTCATGAGCCCAAATGCTGAGACAGCAAATTCGCAAGCACTCTTCACCAGTTGTGAATACAAGCCTTAATGTGGAATTGAATTCCGCGGAGTGCTCAGTATGAACATATTTATATCACAGCCCATTGGAATTTCCTAAACTTGCTGCAAGCGTTAGAGAGAAGCTCTTATCATCACTGGCTCATTCCACTGAGTGGACGTGAAAGTATTGGGGTCGTTGTGTTCTGTTCCAACCCCAAAATGAGAGTAAAGGAACGATCCTATCAACATACATATTCCAAACAGAAGCAGGAAGAAGTTTCGTTGCCTACCTAGGCAGAAGGCACTGGCGCAAAACCAATAGAAACAAAAGCCAAGCAGTGTTTGCGGCTTGTGTGCGCTCCACTCATCCCGTCCTTCCTACCCAGGTTGGTTGGTTGGTCACTGATACCGGCAAGGCTCATGCGAACAGCTTTTGGAGGGACGCATGACTGGGGCTGCCATCTACAGCGCATGACCGGCCGACTGCATCACCGTCCAATCAGATCATCGCCGCCTGCCCTGCCCTTTCCTGGACAAGGAGCCTACAAAACAGAAGGCTGCAGCGCATCGTGCTCAGTGTGGCAGCAGTGTTTGCGGCTTGTGTGCGCTCCACTCATCCCGTGCTTCCTACCCAGGTTGGTGCGTTGAACTAGCGTTCTTTTAAACTAGCTTTTTTGCCGTAAACACTGCTGCCCTCAAGTTGCTTGTGATAGCCCGTAGACATGCCGACTAACGCTGAGCTGGCTAAAGAAAATCGAAGCGCTTTCGAGTGTGAAATGGCCGAGATGCGTGAAAGTATGAAATAATGAACGAGATCTGTGAAGGCGCGAAGAAGGAAAACGAAAATTTGATCAAAGAAAACAAGTCCCTGAAGGTTAAAACAAGGAGTTGGCTAAGCGTCTGAGCGAACTTGAGCAATATTCACGCTCTAACAACGTGGAAATAAGAGGAGTGCCTGTCCGAAAGGATGAGAACTGCCTTGAGATCGTGCAGGAAATCGGAACAAAGCAAAATGCCCTATCGGGGCAGCAGACATTGACATCGTTCATCGTGTCCCTGTCAAAAAACGGAATACCACACATAATTGCTCGATTCTGCACGAGAGCCAAGAGGGCCGATTTCTGTGGAAAAGCACGGAAGGCACGTTTAAACACTTCCGACATTGGAATTCAATCTCAAAAAGACGAACCCATCTTTATCAACGACCACCTCACTCCAGAAAAAAAAACGACTGTTCGCGCAGGCTCTGACCCTAAAGAAAGAAAAAAACTGGAAATACCTCTGGACAGACAACGGTGTTATCAAGGCCAGGAAAACCGACGACAGTAAAGTGCATCGCATCGCTGACACGGATGACCTGACAATCATATCGTAGGCATGCCAACTGGTTAAGGAGCACTTTTGGTTTCATTATGGCTGCCGATGTCCTCTCTTGCGCTGAAGCAAAACAACTTCTTGAGCAATCACCCGCATTCTCGCTCGTGCATCTAAACACTCGTAGCCTGCGTAGGCATTATGACGACCTTGTAGCCTTCCTTTCCATTGTCGAACACTCATTTTCCGTTATTTGCCTATCAGAGACGTGGCTGTCGGCAGGCGAAGGGGATCTATATGCTTTGCCAGGCTATGAATCTGAATATTGTCACCGTGTCACAAATCGTGGTGGCGGATCTGCAGTACTAATAACTTCATCAATACCATACAAGCGCCGTCAGGATCTGTTCTTTGACAATATTAATTGTGAGTCGGTTTGGCTTGAAGTAGAAGCTTCTGCTCTACCATTGAACAATCGCCATACAATCATTGCATCCATCTACCGTTCTCCCTCATCCTCGAATTCCGAGTTTTGCCTGCAGCTTGAAAGAATCCTTGCTACTCTAACCATGGAAAACAAAAACATTATTATTTGCGGTGACGTGAACATAAATATCCTTGATACTAACACTCCAGTTTGTTTGGAATATGTTAGTTGTTTTCTTAGTTTTGGCCTACACTCTCTAATTCACTCTCCGACTAGAAGTGATATGAATGGGTCTAACACATTAATCGACCATGTACTGTCGAATATCTTTGCTGATTCTAAGTCCGGGGTTATTGACTATTTATTTACCGACCACTATCCTGTATTTTTCTGTCTTGATGCCTGTATTCCCACAAAAAATAAGCATAATACCAAGACTATATTCAATTCAGCGGAATTTGTTGAGAGAGTGCGTAGTGCTGACTGGGACTTTGTTGCACGAGAAGAATGTGGCGAGGTAGCGTTCAATAAATTTTCGGTAAAAATAGGCGCACTCATTGCAGAATGCACAACCACAAGCACCGTCACACATTGGTTTCGTACGCCTAGAAACCCATGGATTACTCCTGGTCTCTTGCATTCCATATCTAAAAAAGAAAACATGCGGAAAAAATTAAAATCTCAGCCTTCAAACAGCTCTCTAAAAACACGCTTAAAAAGATATTCAAATCTACTTTCAATGCTGCTCAAGAGGGCCAAGCGCGAGTATTATGAAAAGCAAATAGAAAAGAACGGTACTGATACCAGGAAGAACTGGCAGTTAATAAAAAAATTCTTGAACAGCAGCGAGACCACGTGTTTATCAAAAATAACGCTTGATGGACGTTCCCTTACTGAGCCACTCGATATCGCTAATGCTTTCAGTGATACTTTTGCATCAAATTCCGCCGATTCACTAGTTGACCTTCCTTTTCCAATTCTATCTCGTTCCCCTCAGTCGTTTTATTTACGTCCGACATCTGCAGACGAAGTCTTTCAAATCATGTCATCTCTTAAAACCAAAGGGCCAGGCTTAGATTCCATTCACCCGTCTAGGATAAAGCTCGTGGCACGTGAACTGTCTCCTATTTTAGCTGAAATAATTAACAAGTTGTTTAAAGCAGGTGCATTCCCTGATGCTTTAAAAGTAGGAAAAATAACGCCTGTTTTCAAAAAAGGTGATCGTTTGTCAACTAATAATTACCGTCCGATTTGTGTACTCCCTTTCTTTAGCAAAGTAATCGAAAAGGCTTTTTTACTTGCGTTTGATGTCCTATCTGCTTAAATTTAACCTACTCTCTTCCCACCAATTTGGTTTTCGACCTGGCTACTCGACAGAGCTCGCCTTGCTCAGCTTTACTGACCGAATTAAACAAGCCATAGACGATGGGTTACTTACTGGAGCAGTTTTTATTGACCTCACTAAGGCTTTCGACACAATTAACCACCGAATCCTTCTACGTAAACTTGAGTCTTTCGGAATTGTGGGTCCCCCTTTGCAGTTCATTCGCGATTATTTAACAAATCGATCACAGGTAGTTTATGTCAATAACATTGCGTCATCTGCTAAACCAGTTACCATGGGCGTCCCTCAAGGTTCAATCTTAGGCCCTCTTCTATTCCTACTTTTTATTAACGACTTACCTAGTTCCCTTAACCATACTAACTGTCTTCTATACGCCGATGACACTACTATTTTCACATCCAAGAAAACAAGTGCTGAACTTGAAAGAAGCTTAAACTCCGATATCTCTAATATTTATCAATGGTGTGTTAACAATCATCTTTATATAAATCCCTCAAAAACTACATTTGTAGTGTTTTCATCCGCACAGAACACATTTCCTACACCAGTTTCCGTATCTCTTAACAACCACATTATTTCTGTATCGGATCACGTGAAGTTCTTAGGCGTAGTACTAGACAAACATTTGAAATATAACTATCATGTACTCTCAATATTAAAAAAAGCTTCTTTTGGGATTCATGTTCTCATTAAAGCCCGCCCTTATTTTCAGCCACGCATTATTTTATCATTATACTACGCCTATATTCATAGCCATTTTCCTATTGCAGTTTCAATCCTGGGGTAATACATATGCCAGTCACCTAGGAGCCCCTTCAACATCTTCAGAAGCGGGCACTACGTCTGATCGCCTTCGCTCCATTTCAATCGCCTTCTACGCCACTCTTTATTCATTTTTCCGTGCTCCCAATTAATCATTTATTCACTCTAAAGTTAGCTATATTGATGTACCGCCTTATTTATCATCGTCTATGTATTTCAGGGCTATCCACGCAACATCTTGTCAATACTAATAACACCAGATTTTCAGCCTGTCACAATTTCCTTCTCCCTAAAGTGCGTACCAATTATGGAAAACTAACTCTTAAATTTACAGGTGTATCCGTCTGGAACAACATACCACTTGAAATAAAGTTATGTCCCACATTCTATTCCTTTCGCAAACTCTTTAAAGAGTACCTGATCACAAAACGTGTTGTTTGCTAAATTCTACTATCATGCCATGCTTCTAATTTATACCATGTTAATATCTTTTTTACTTACCATACCACGTGCTGTTACACGGAAATTTCCTTGCCTTGTTGTTATGAAATGTTACCCATTCTTTGTTTAATTCGTACAAAGTGTTTTCACTGCTTGCTGCGTTTTTATTGCACTAGACTTATTCTCTAACGGAGGTCCCCCCGACAGTTTTCTAACTTCGGGACCTCCTCTGTACTGTAACATTTTATTCATGTAAATGTATACATTCCTGAAATAAAGTTTGATTGATTGATTCATTGATTGATTGATTGATATATTTGTGAACGAAATCTTGAGACACTACCAGACGATCAACTGGTGAGGCTGAAGGACTACCCCAGCTATTCTTTGCAACTTCTTTATATCCGTTTAAGCAGACACGAACCTTTCAACAAACTTACCAGCTGGTAGTTCCACGTACCCTCTGTGAAAAATTTCAAAGTAGACAAAACGTAATAAATCGGTTTCTTGTGCACTTAATAATGGCTACCTACAGATTACTTTGTAAGAAGGGAAGCCGTGGACTCGATTATGCCCTGTGGCTCATACATTTATTTAGGTCGCGTAGGCCCGGCCAGAACGAGCGGCCGCCCAGGTGTTGACATTACGTTCGATCTGTGTTCTGTGGAACTGCTCACGCGCCAGTACCAGGACCGCTGTTGATGACCATTATGATGATGGGGACGATGGCGATGGTGTCGGTACAGATCTCCCCCCCAAGCGGATAGCTCGTGAAGATGAAAAATTGAAGACATGGGTTGCGCGTAACAAAAATGCTGTGTGCAGGTATGTACAGGGATTCAAGATATGACATTAAGCAGTCCTGCTCAGTTCCGTGAGAGTGTCAGGTGAATAGGTAAACCTCCAGTGGCCTTGGCTAGGGATGCAGCACGGGGCGATTGCGGTGGAAACGTGACTGCGTTGGCTCGCACGTAAGACCAACGAAGGCTGGTCGCTGGGCCGTGCAAATAGGCCATTGCACGTGGTCAACCGTATCAGCTTGTCTATGCTGCAGAAGTTGTGGCAGCATAGAGCTCAAGCACGCGTATGTCGGTTCTGCGACGGCGATTGTGGTTTGGTTCCACGGCACAGTTGGTGAGCCAGACGGTCGGAGGAAAACAGAAAGCAAGGCGGGCGTTTGCACTGAGTATAATGGCGAAGTTGGTGCTAATGAACGGGTGCTGGACAATGTTGAATTTCTGATGAGGCAAGACGTCCTGTCGAGAAGTGCTTGTGGCGTCGCTTACGAATCCGCCTGCAACATCGACACCGGAGGGAAAGGATGTCTGTAAAATGCATGCCCGAGCCCACGAAAATGACGTCTTGTGCACGTGCGTTTAAATACTGAGACGCCTCGACTTGGGAACGACCAGTACTTGTGTCACGCCCTACTGCCATAGATTCATCCGCGGATGCCGTGTCTAGGATGCATTCAGGTGGGCTGAGGACTGGCGTTGACGCTGGGACTTCAGAGGTGCCAATGACGTCGTCCTTGATGCGAGCGTCGTTACCACAGGATCTGGCACTTGATGGCGTCAGTAGCGTGTCATAAACCGGGATATTACAGGCGGAAGGGAGGTCGGGGTGGCTCAACGCTGCCTGCGCGTAGGGTGATAACAGTGGGCGAGGCGGGCGGGGCTCGGCGGGGACCATGATGTCGTTGGCCGCCTGTGCTCTCTTGGAAGGTGCAGCTGCCGCGCTGGAAATGAAGAGCAGAGTGTCGGTGCTGGTGGGAGAAGACGTCGCCGTTCTGTGTGCCATGTAGGGTACCATGTGTGGCGGCGTAGCGTGGACAAGGCATGCGGGTACCTCGTGTGCGGCAGGTGGCGGCAGTTTGTCTTGTTAGACGTAGTGCTCGAACACGGCAGCCCGAAGGCCGGCTGCAAATCTTGTCGTTGCAGGTGCGGCTGCCGCGCTGGAAATGTTGTCTAGGGGGACGACACTAGAATCTGCGGATAATGGTGATGGCGCAGACGGTACCACGTGCAGCTGCAAAACGTGCTGAAAGGGTGAGTGTACATCTTCCGCTGCAGGCTGAACCAAGTAGTCCGTGAGGCCTTAGTGCACGAGAACGGCAGCGCGAAGGTCATTGTAGGGGGTGGCGCTGGGCGGTGGTAGGGCGATGACACAGCGCAGGTCGAGCGGAAGCGTCTCCCAAAGGATGGAGTGCTTCAGATGCTGTATGCTCACGTGGTTGAGCCAGAGGGTAGCCTGAAATATCAGGAACCATCCTCTGAGGTTCCGTGGCTCGCACGGTGGTATCGGCGGGTCCCCTCACGTCACCATGTCGGTGTGCCGCTGGCCGGGTGACAGGCCCGGAACTACCGGCTAGGAAAGAGAGTCCCGCGTGTAGGAAAGGGAGTCGTGAACTCGGTCATGCACTGCGGCTCTCCTACATTTACCTAGGTCACGTAGGCCCAGCCAGAACGAGCAGCCGCCCAGCGGCTGGCTCGACGTTCACTCTGTGTCCCGTGAAACTGCTCACGCGCCAGTATTAAAACCGCTGGTGATGATCGTTATGATGATGGGGACGATGGCGATGGTGTCGCTACTACGTAACATTCGCAGCTGACTTTAGGTCTTGCCCATTATTTCATTAGGACTTTCCAAGGTTGAAGCCCACTGCTATTCCAAGCAAAAAAGTTTATAAACATAGATGGAGGGAGGCCATCATAGTGGCATTTCTGAAGGAGGTTAAGGACTCTTCCTCTCTCGCAAGTTATCGTCCTAAGCCCCTTACAAGCCGCCTTTGTAAGCTGCTCGAGAAGATGATTACAGACGACTAGTGTACTTTTTGGAGTACAATGGTCTCCTCGACAGATGTCAAGCAGGCTTCAGGGTGGGGCAATCTACGAACGATCAACTTGTGAGCTTAGAATCAAACATAAAAGATGCGTTTCAACATAAAAATATTGCATGACTGCTTTTCGATCTATAAAAAGCATATGATACGGTATGACGCTAAGGCACTGTCAGAGATTTGAAATCTTTTGTAATGTATAGTAACATGTTTATTACTCTAGAAAACTACCAGTCTGACAGATTATTTCGGGTGAGAGCAGGATCCGCCCTTTCTCTGGTTCACGTGCAAGAAAATGGTGTGCCTCAGGGGTAAGTTGTGAGCTGCATATTGTTTATTGTTAAGATGAACTCACTGGAAATGCACTGCCACCAACAATCTCTTATTCGATGTGTGTGCATGATGTGCAGATATCCTTCAAATCTTGTAATCTGTCCATCTGTGAATGCCAAGTGCAGCTTGGCGTTAATAAGCTTGCTCGCTGGGAAGATCAACATCACTTTAAACTTAACTAAAGAGGCGTGGTATCCAGCCGCGCCTTGACAATAAACTTAATGGTCACTCAATTTCTGTAAAGAAGGAACAAAAGTTCTTAGGCGTAGTGCTGGACCAAAAACTCACGTTCATTCCTCACATTAAGCAACTTAAACATAAATATTTAAAAACAATGAACATCCTGAAAGTCCTCTCGCACCACTCTTATGGTTCGGACAAGCCGCTACCCCTACGAGTTTTTAACAGCTTGGTGGGCTCCCGCTTGGATAATGCGAGTGTAGTTTAAGGGTCGGCCACAAAAACAGCTCTGAAAATACCGGACCAAGTGCTGCACTTGAGGCTTCGCATAGCGTCGGGTGCATATAGCACCAGTCCCGTAGAGAGCCTGTATGTAGAATGCGGCAAATGGTCGTTGGATCACCAGAGAACATACATGGATCTTTTATACGCGTTTACGGTTTCATTGTTGTCAAACCATCCTTTCAAAGCTGTCACCTCTGATACAACTACCTCCCAACTTCTTTTATTCCGCCCATCTATTCTTGCTCCATTCTCACACCGTTCTATAGATGAAGCGTCTAAACTTGGTGTCACCTTTTTATACACCTACCAATCACCTCTTTCTGACCTTTTAACGCCATGGAAACGCCGCGCTGTGTCGTGTGCCATGTCGTTTGTACCTATGAATAGAGAAAGCGTGCCAACAACTGCAATTCTGCAACAGTTCTTGTTTCTGCGAGAGAAATACAGGTGTTCAGAATTTTATAGCGACGCATCAAAACTGCCCTTACCGTGTTGTGTGGCTCAATTTTAGGATGTCTAAGAGCCTGAACTCGAAAAGCAGCATTTTATGGTGGACGCCCAAGGAATTTAGCTTGTTTTAAATCACATACTCCAACATAAAATACCCAAGTCTATCATTTTCAAGGATTCAATGGGTGTTATACATGCATTATCGTCCAACAAGTCTTGTAAAAACCACGTAACTAATGCAGTGTAAAAAACCATAATGTCAGCGTATGCACTAAATCTCGAGGTGATCGCGTGTTGGGTTGCAGGCCACTTTGAGATCGCTCGAAATGACACGGCGGATCAGATGGCCGATGCTGGTGCACTTACAAATACACTGCACATAACAACAGTACCCTACACTGACCTCAAACCACACATCGAACAACACCTTCGCAAAACATGGCAAGCACTCTGGAATCGACAGGCATACAAGTACACATAAAGAAAGCCACTCTTGAGATCCTATACCACTGAAACACACGACAGACACAATGAAGTTGCCCTTGATAGGTTACGGATAGGCCACACCCATGTAACACACTCCCACCGGCTCACATGATCTCCAAGACCTCTATGTGTCGGTTGTGGAGAGGGCCTATCCGTAATCCGTGTACTACTACAATGCAAAGCACTCGACACAACACGACACAAACGCTTCACCCAACTTTACTGACAACACATCCCGTTTCACCCAGCGTTTTTCCTGACTCATAATTCTACAGTTTCTATCGCGCATTTTTTTTAATATTTAACAGAAGAGTAATGTTCAGGCTTAATTTCATACCATGGATGATCCAACCTGGCCTTATACACCAACCATCCGCGCTGTCTTTAACTGATTTTACTTTTGTTCTTGCTGACTGGTTTTAGTGTTACGTTTTCGCGTCTCATATATAACAACTGTTTTAGCGCTGTTTGCCACAGTTGGCCTTGCGCCATTAACATCCAACCAAAATCATAAACATAGATGAACAATAACAGAAGTGCCACTTGTTTACATTTTGCACTCCAAACTCCAAAGCACTATTTAGCAGAAGTGCCAAACGCGGCTCAAATGGCTATATTGTTTGCTGCAGTTCCCCAAAATTTGCATAGTTGGAGTTCGGCATCCTTGCACATGAGCATAGCCAGTAAGGCGTGCAGCAGGAATTTTATGAATAATATCACATCTTAAACATTCTAAGCAATACACCCAACGAAAAATTGGTTTTCGATTACGATACTACCTAATTCGATATTTCTGTGCAGCAGCCGTCCGCTGAGGCCGCACTCACTCGTAGGTTTTCTTCACAGCAGCGATTATGAGCCTCTACGTCGGCAGTGCGAGGTGCGTCTCAGGAAGGGACCGTGAACAGCGTCTTAAGCGAACGCCAACCGCCGCGCCGTCGAGCGCCTCGTGCTTGCACAGCATACTTGCCC
Organism: Haemaphysalis longicornis; assembly: GCA_013339765.2. Lineage (NCBI taxonomy): Eukaryota > Metazoa > Arthropoda > Arachnida > Ixodida > Ixodidae > Haemaphysalis > Haemaphysalis longicornis. The sequence continues at coordinate 92,895,467 of CM023451.1, forward strand.
CTACCCTCACCCTCCGCCGCACTGGCTCACGCCTCCACGGTGACCAGTCCTCCCCTCCCAATTGACTACATTCTACTTGTTTGGGTTATTTCATGTTGCGCTTTCTTCTGACTTCGCAGTCTTTCCATAGTTCGCTTGGTTACGCCAAAAACGCGGCTCAGCTCATTGACGGCCGGTAAAGGCCTGCGCCCTAAAAAAATGCGCCGCGAGGCAGCCGCTGTCTAAAGCAATAAGTACGTAACGATGTGTCAGGCTTGCGGTAGAACCACGGCGTGAACCCCACGTGGTACACTAACGTTGGGCACACGCGCCGTCAATGCCGTGCCGGCCGTCCTCATTTGCGCAGAAATATTACCAAAGTGACGTATTTGGTGATGTCACAGGAGGTCACGTGGTTAGTGTAGCTTGGCCTCACTTGTGCGAGGCAGGAGCCACCGCGGGGAGACTTGGTCTCGTGCCCCACGCGGAGCATAAGAGAACCTTTTTTGAAGTTATCCCTGAATCAAGTACACAACATTTTAACACGTCATGGAAATACTTTCCGAGTGCATTTTCAAGCTATCGCACTCACATTTTATGGATCCATCTTTTAATGCGCTTCTCACTATTTTGTGTGAGCCCCCTGTAGGCACAGTCGAGACTAACAGAACACTTAAGATGACCGCCAGTGCTCTGGGGAGAGACTACTACGTTATGGACAAGCACCAGCGCAGCGCAGCTTTAGAAGAGGGGCAGTCATACTAGTTTAAAATGGTGCTTAAACATATTGTGACTTGACACGAAAACAAGACAAAAACAGACGAAAGCACTATCTTCTGTGTGGTTTCGTCTTGTTTTCGTGTCAAGTCTGCGCTAATTCAACCAGCTAATTCCAGTAGTAGTAGTAGTAGTAAGTATTGTTGAATAAGGTGGACTTAGCCTTGCATAGCTGCCGGCAATTGCTCCGCCAAATCGTCCCCAATACCATATCAAAATCTCAAAGTCATCACACGTGATGTAGTCCTGAAATAACAGACACACAATGACACCACACCTCACTTAGTCCTGTGGACTGCAAGAATCCGAGTAGGAGATGAGACACTTCTATTCACACAGTCCAGTGGGCCCTAGAAAAAATTGTCTTCCGATGTAGCATGGGGCACTCATAGCTTCTGGAGATCACGAAAAACGTTCGTCCGCTCAGGGTTGGTTTTGGAGCAGTTCATAATGAAGTGATCAATGCCACCAGTCACCCTGCACGAGGGGAACAAAGGGGCTGAAAAAATGTTGATTTTATGTACCCAAGCTGGTGTACGGGCTGCGTCTGTTCTTCCTCGGTAGAGCAGACAGGCCACTTGATGCTTCGGGGAGAAGTGCAGCGGTAGAAAGCGACAAGTATTGAAGGGCGGCTCCAGTTCCACCGGCTTCGTTTCAGCAAGACATGATCGCTTTGTTTCTCAGAAAAACAAGAGGCAGCCATTAAAAGAAAAAAAATACCATGATTATAAGAGGAGTCATAGATAACAGAACGGATGTTTAAAAACGTTTTCCAGCTACGAACAGTTTCGGCGTGGTCGTTGGCCGTTGCCTATGGCTATTCAGGCAAGTCAACAAAAAGCACGTGTTTCGTAACCATTATTTGAGAGTGCAAAGAAAAAAAAAGCATCTCAAAGGCACATCCACGACGTGAGAGCTCTGAATACTATCTTGTTGAATCGGCGCATCCCTAAAAGAAGCAAACATTACCGATGTAGGGATATAGTAGTGTGCAAGAGCAGGTTCCGCATCTTTAAACAACTGACTGTGTATTCTTCAGATACGCAGGCAAGAAGTCCATCATTCAGGTCACCTTCGGCACGCGTAATTGACTCCCAGAGGTCAACAAGTTCTTACAGCATTAGGGAACCGCCGGATAAACCCAAGCGAACAAAAAATGCATCCCTCTAGTCCTGCGAGAGTGCATCCGAATGGCCCCAATCCCACGCAATATGCGCCCCAACTACCGCATCAGCAACCGGGGTGCTCGTGCTGGAGACCTTACTGCGCGATACAAGTACGACGCAACAACGCTGTTCAGAGATTCTACCCCCTACTTTGGGCGCGCCTGTCCGTAGCCTGTGTAGTGACGCAAACTAGCCAATGCATCAATGCTGCCACTACTAAAACCTCAAGCGATGTCACTGAAGAAATAGACATTGCCCGGGCCGTCACTTCCCGCCGTGAACCAGTTACTATCACCATCGATTCGCAGACCGCCTGCCGAAACTACCAGGTAGGCCGCATTTCTTTATCACCCAAACTCATCCTGATATTCGAAAGCTGCTCGAGAACCTTTGATATCCGCATCGTCTGGGCTGCTTAACACTTTCAGACCCCGACAATGAATCGTCTCACGCCGTTGCTCGCCATTTGATACACCGAGCCATTACCGACGGTGCCCAATGTCTACCCCCTTAAGATCAGCCCCACTCATTGAGTGGCTACACAGAGACTCTCACCCATCACAGGCAGACTCGCCGCAGCTTCCCACCGCCACACTGACGCCTTTCCAGAAAGGAAGCTAAAACTTAGCAGCGGCTGCAGACGAATACCTACCCAAATCCCACCCTCCTTCGCCTCATCTTCCCTACCCAACAACCTCTGTGCTTACTGCCGCCAGCTTGGAACCCTCTACCATGCAGTATGGGAGTGCAAACCTACTCCAGACTTGTCTACACTCCTCAACCCCACCTTCAAGCAGTGTAGGGCTTCCCTGCCGATACCAGACCCGGATATCTAGCTAAAACTGATGACCCGAACATGGAATGACAGCCGAAGTCAAGGAATTCCGGACTAGGGAAGCCTTCTACGGGCCGAGGCCCACACATCATGATGATGATAATGATGGTTCGTGTTTAATGGCCAAGGCCAACAAGGGCAAAGAACACCAGAGAAGTTATTTAATGGTTGATGAGACTATAAATAAAATCTACGAGTAAAATTAAAATTGACGCAAAACAAAAGACAATGGAGATGGCTGGCCAGGAAGATTACATGTTCTATGACAAGAGCTGCAGAAATTTTAAGCTAAAACATTCAGAACATGTTGGCTGGAAAACATGGGTTCGTTGGCTCAAAAAACTTGGCTCCAATCAACGCTGTAAAGGTGCTTGGAAAGCAAAGCTTCAAACGACACCCACAACAACTACCCATGCGCCGTCACGTGAATTCACACACGTGTCCTTACAGTGATTGACACCCCAGATTCTGCCTGGAGTTCCACAGAATTCGCAGAAGCGGCGTCCCAAACGCAAAAGCATTGGCCATGGCCGGGCTAGAGGGGCGGACGCCAGCGCTATACCGCGGATGTGAATCGACAGAAAGAAAACGGCGAGGAGCGTAATTCGAAGGGTCAGACAAGGGAACTAAGTCATCCCGATGTGCTAGCAAAGGGCTACATCAGCGAGAGGCACAAGCGCGGACACCGAAACAATAAAGCATGTGAGCTTAGTGATTCCCATTTATAAACTAGTTAGTTTAGTAACTTTGCGAATTGCGAAAAAGCTGAGGGAACTTTTATAATGACTATTTATCAGGACGAGTTGCTGCTTTCGCCTTTTCTAATACCTGTTAAAACACAACCGAATTGGTATTCACCACTTTATAAAACCGGGTCCTATTCGTGGCAAGCAGTGCGTTTCTCTAGCGTATCTCCAGCGGCCAGATGTCTGAATGAAGTATCGATATTTTGTTTTCCCACCCTGGAAACCTATCCTTAAAGTATCTTTGCCGTACGACGATATACTTCTGTCAGGTCCAGGTTACCTGGGGTTGCTGCTGAACAAGGTAATCAATCCCTGCGAAGAAAGTACGCGATGGACATGAAGCTGCTCCAAAACAGGCCCAAAACAACCGTCGCTAAAGCAGACGACAAACCCGAATGAATGGTCCCGCCGACGGGATCAACGAGGAGAGCAGCTCCAGCGCGCGGGGAACGCTGGGTAAATTAAATTCGCAGCGCCATCTACAGTGTGTTCCGTGTATGAAACCCTCAGCGTCACCGCATCCCCCGCCCCCCGCCGTCCAATCTGGCGCGCTAAAAGTTTGTTGTCCCACACGGTACGAAAGAACCGTTGGCTGGTAGAGCTAGAAAGCTTTGCTTTAAAAGTGTGATGGGTGCAGTTGAACGTATCGTCTGTATAATTCAGGGAAGAGTTTCTGTAGTGTTGTGTCAAGTGCCTTGCGTGTAATTAGTATCTTGATTACGGCTGGGCCTTTTCCACACCTGCTACACATGGGCCCCGAAGATCCAGTGAGCACGTGGGAGTGCCTTACATGTGTGTGGCCTATCCCTAACCTAGCCAGGGCGACATCAGTGTATCTGTTGTCTGAGTCAGCTGCGTAGCGTCCCAATTGTGGTTTTATTACCTATAGTTTGTTGTTCGTTTCTTGACTGCAGTGTAATGGCCATGTGTTACGAAGCTGTCGTCTGATGTGTGTCTTCAATTCAGTGTAAGGTACTGCTGGGTCAACTCTAGTCATGCGAGCACCAGCACCAGCCATTTATCAGGCATATGCAGTCATTAGGATGCTTGAACGGACATTGATAACAAAATTTTAGAAGACCTTCCTGATAACAGTTCCTGCACAACGCTTAGAGAATATGTGTACACGAATGACTTGGGAATTTATTGTTTGACGATATGATTTCGAACGAGTAAGATGCCATACACTTCTCCCGTGTAAATACTGCTATGAAAATTTATCGTTTTACTAACGCTAAAATTCTATCTGTGCGCTGCCCATGAGACAGTAGAAGCAGTTTTCGACGCGTAGCTGAAGACTTTTGTGGCCCTGTACTAGACCTGTAGGAACAGGCAGTGCTGCACAACCCCACTACTTGGTACCCTATTTTTTAAAGCAAAGCTTTTTACCTCTACCCACCAAGGGTTCTTTCGCGACCGTTGGTGTGAACAGAAAACTTCCCCGAACAAATAAAAGAATGTACTGGCACCGCTAGGAATTGAACCTGGGACTAATAAAATAACTACGCGAGACCCCGTTGTCTTACCGATCTAGCTACAAGCCCACGCGGGGACGGCGTAGACAGGTGGTGCACTCACCAAGCACATCCACGGGTTTACCACCTGCATTCTCTCTGAATGCCACGTGATATCGTCACGTGACCTATCGCATCGCTGTGAGCTCCGCCCACAGCATGTCTAGCAGCCTAGCCACGCCTTTCCATCTGCTAGGAGTTAAAAAAATAAAGGAAGCTCCCACCAATGCATGGCATCTAACACATAATACGCCAATCTGCTAAAGCCTGTGGCCTCCATTGTTCATGTAAAAAAACCACAGCGAATTGTCGTCCGCCCTCACGCCAAATGACAAATCAAAGAGCATATTCAAATTCTCCTTGATGGCCAGGCCAACACTCCAAGCCCCTGCAGCAAGATCCTGGGCCTACATCTTCTGGTCAACGGTCTACGCTCCCTTGCAGCACCCCAAACACACCATCACTCAAATCATACGCATGATCAGCCGAGTGGCCCTCAAGAAGCGAGGCCTCAAGGAATTCATTACTTTTCGACTAATTGAAGCATTTGCCCTCTCGGGGACCACTAACGCAAACCCCCCGTCTTCCTCTCAACAAGGAAAACATTAGGATGTTCTACATATTCATTAGAACGGCGGTTGAGCATGCCATTGATCTGCGTCCACAGAGAGGCTGCTTTGCACGGGGCTCCACACACGGTGGATGAGCTGATAGACGACCATCTGTCTAACCAGAAGCTCCGATTAAACAGAAGTGCGGCGGGTCACCGCATCCTTCACCAGATTTGTGCTGGGGAACCCCGAATGACACTCCGCTTAATGTACTCTCGGACTCTTGGCGACAAGAAATAAAGATGCTCCCTTTGCTGAGAAATGAAAAACACCTCACACGACAAGAGTCGCCAACAGGCCGGGCAAAGCCCGGAAAAACACCACCCTCGGTGGGAATAATTGAGTTATCTACATAAACACCTCCCAACATCGAGGGCAGCAGTACGCCATCGTCGTGGCTACCTCGAGAACCAAACTCTTTGCATGAGCCTCACACAAGACCCAACAGATAACGGCAGCAGAAGAGGCAGCCATCTTCTTGGCTCTCACTCAACCAGGGTTCGGAAGGTAGTCACTGATTCCCAGCAAGCCTACCAAATTTACCAGTCGGGTTGGGCTTCCCGACCTGCACTGCGTGTACTAAAAAACCACTGCCCAAATGGTTCCACTCAGCTCATATGGACACCCGCTCACGCTTCGATGGAGGGCAACGAATACGCCCACCAACAAGCCTGGTATTTTACCCCCGTGCTATGGAGCTACACGAGGACAGTCACCCGCTTGTCACGTTTTGGGAGATAACCCAGCAATATCGCCTTCAGAGACTGACCCTACCTTAGCCTTACTCTGACCTTTCCAGAGAACAACAAACCCCACTTTCTGCTCATACAATCCGGCTCCTTCCCAAACCTAACGTGTCCTCACTTTATTCACCCGAAACGCTACGACGCTGAATGTTAATTTTGACAGAAGTAGGAACACTCCGCCACCTAATCGGGGTGTGCGACTTTAGCCTTCAGCACCCTCCTCTGGTTTCCTCGACTACCAACAAGAGCAATGGCAAATGCTGCTGTCCAGCCGCTCTCTTGAGCGAGCTTCAGCTGGAGGAGAGAGCACAGGCGGCAAGGACTGCAAATAGGCTCCAGTGAAGAAGGAACCACGCCCCTAGGCGAAGCACTCTGGGCCGTTCAGAAATCTGAATACGAGTATTGCCTCCTCTTTCCTCATCCTCTTCAACGTCCTCTTCCTACGTCTCTGCCGCCCATCTCGTCGCTCGATCCGCAGTGGCAGACACAGAGAAGTGAGATCGCCTAACACCGGGTTTGAGCTTCCTTTTATTTTATAAAAAAGTTTCAACTCATGTGCTACCAAAATACCACTCACCCACCACCGTCCATGGATCATGCATGGATTTATTCTTACCAAGAATATCTCTGAAGTAGTAACGGGTGTGGTTAAGTGCATTTCAATTCTCTCTGGTTTCACTATATGTAAAGCGACGTGAGTGAATTTAAGTAAAGTCGCATAGATAATCGGTGTGGGTGCCGTTTACAGTTTTGCCTTCCAACCACATTCACAGGGTGCATTGGGGCGACTTTTTTCTACTTTCGTGAATGACAATTCGCATAATATAGGACGAAGATGCCATGGTGGAATGAAGTCATGGACGAGTGTTTTGTGCGTGTCTAAAAGGGGTACCATGAGTACAGACACCTCCTCCCTCACTTTTAAAGACAAGGTAAGAAAATAGATGACCTGTTTAAAAAGAGTTGTAAGTTTGATATATAGGATTATATGGTTGGTTGGTGAGGGACCCGATATTAGATGCATACAGCAAGACAACATACTTCCGCTGATGCCCTAAGCACCATTTTGCACACTCCACACACAGACTCTCGACAGTGCTAGTGCGGAAAGCGCCCCATGATAGGCAAAGGCCAAGGTGCAGCACTGGGTCGAGCATTCTCAGTGATGTTTTTCTCGCCGACCCATACACAACACTGCCGTAGTCCAGCCGATACCCTAGCAAGGCAGTGTAGAGGCGCAGCAGGAGTTCTTTGTCGGCCCCATAGGATTGTTGTGAGAGGATCTTAAGAATGTGCATTGTTTTTAAGCATTTGCATTGAAGCTGTTTGAAATGCGTAATGAATGTAAGCTTTTCTTCAAATAAAATACCTAAAAACTTGTGCTCCTTGTTTACAGGAATGGGCACGCCGTTAAGAGTGATGTCTGGGTCTGGGTGGACCCCACGCTTCCTGGAGAACAAAACTGAAGAGCTCTTTCCAGTATGAAGTTTAAAACCATTCTTATTTGCCCAGCCAGAACGTTTTGTGATGCCAAACAGGACTTTACGTTCGCCGATAGACATAGTTCATGATTTAAAGGATATCTGGATGTCGTCTACATGCATGGAAAAGAGATTGTAGGTGGCAATGCCCTTACAAGAGAGTTCAACTTAAATATGGAAAGAATGCAGCTCAACACTCCATCTTGCAGCACGCCATTTTCTTGTACATGAACCTTGACAGTACACAACTAAATCTGACACTAAAGGTCCTTTAAGACATATATCTAGCAAGGGTTTTTAACATATTAGTCAAGAAACCGAATGACTTGAGGTCACTGAGGATCCCATAACTCGAAACAGGGTCATAGGCCTTTTTCGACGTCGAAAAACACAGTTACAGAAAACTGTTTGTGAAGGAAGGCACCCGTGATGTATGACTCCAGTGCCACTAATTGACCGTTTGTGGATCTCTCAGCCGTGAAGCCTGCCTGGGAAATCTCGAGAACATTGTTCTACTTCAAAAAGTACACAAGCCTCCAGTTTATTATCTTCTCGAGAAGCTTGCACAGGCAGCTGGTCAGGGAAATGGGTCGATAGCTAGCGGGAAAGGAAGGGTCCTACTCTTCTTTCATTTATGCTACAACTATGGCCTCCCTCCAAGACATTGGAATGTGCCCCGAAAGCCATATCTTGTTTTAAAGGTGAAGGACCGTTGCAAGAGTGTCTGCGTGTAAGTGGTGTTGTCTGGGCCAGGAGCTGAGGGTTTACAGGCAATCAGAGCACCCCACAGTTCATCGGGAGAAAACTCGGAGTTAAACGAACTGGTTGATCTGTCATTGTCATGTAGAGGCTTCTTTTCGGCACAGAGTTTGTGTAGTGTGCTGAACTGGACACGTGTTGCAAGGGTTGTGGAAGTGTGTCAGCCTTGAGTGTGTCCCGTCTTGTGGTGACCAGAGGCAGGCTGTGTGTTTGTTGTCCCTTTGAGTTTGCGTGTTCGGGTCCATACTTTTCGTGTGTCTGTGCAGGCATTTATTGATGTTACGAATGAATTCAAATTGTCTCGTTATGCTTCACGGCGCACAGGTTTTCCTAACGCCTTTCCCCTTTCAAAAAGAGGAGGTTACCCAATGTGGGCCACCGACGAAGCATACCCCACGCCTTGTTCTGGGCTTCTGGCGCCCGCCTACAGTCCTTATTCCACTACGGCCTCCTGTTTTTTCGCGGTGCACTGGAGGCATGGGGATTGGACTTTTCGTCGGCGTGGAGGATGTGCGCCGTGAGTAGTTGGATAGCATCTCCATAGGGTAGGTGTTATAGATGTGTAGTGTAGTAGATGTCCCTGTTATGTACTACATGTAAATTTATTCCAGTGACCCCTTGCTTCATTGAACCTATTCTGGGAAATGGAGTGCTCGGACCTTTACCTATATATGTTAGTTACGGTGTAGAAGTGGTTACTACCATATGGGTCCGAGGCCACACCCCACTCAAGACATGGAAAGAGAACTGCAGAACCAATAGTCAATTCAAGGTGTGAATAAGTGTTGTGTCCTATATTATAGTATGTAGGCTGTTTCTTGTTTAATAGGCATGCTACCAAAGATATTAGAATATTTCGATAAGGCTACCTAGGGCATCCGTATGATTTAAGGCCAAGAGTGCATTATATGCTTTGAGGTCGCCTAACAGAAACAAAGGTTCGGGTAGCTGATCTACCAGGCCCTCGAAATCTGAGCTTGAGAGCTTGAAAACAAAAGGAATTGAGAGAGAGCACAGTATTATAAGCATATTAAAGATAATGTTCGGAATGGTCACAGCCTCTAGGATGGTCTGTAGTTGGACAGTGTGGCATGCGAAGGATTTTTGGGCAATGATGGCCACACCGACTGTTGATGCGCAACTACCATCCCCGTCCTTCCGAAATACCAAGTCTGAATTCAAGATATTTGTATGCTTGAAGTTTGAATGGGCTTCTTGGACACACATTACACTTGGCTGATTAGCATGCAATAACTCATATATATCATCAAGATTTTATTAAAGGCTTTCATTGAGCAATATTTTCTCCTCCTATTATTAAGTTTTAAGAGCTACTGGAGGGTGACTATTTGTGTAAGGTTTTTCGGGGCTTGGACTCTTGGAAGGGTTTTTTTTACCTGTTTTCGAGGGGTTTGGAAGAAGGCACCCGCTCCTCCCACGGCGAAGCAGCTAGAAGCGGGCCGCATCCATCTTGTCAGCAGATGTCAAGGGGTGCCCGACCGACCACACCCCTGAACATGGCACCCTTTCCGGCGCCCTTCATATGAGCCGCGACCTCCGAGGGCGTCAGGAACGCCCGGGTGGCAGAGGCGGTGAAGCGGGGGCGGGAACTATCATGGGTGCCTCCGTCTCTATTTCCTCCGTGTCCTCGCGTGTGATTTGGGCCCGTGGAGATGAAGCACCCAGACGGCACAGAAAGTGTGTCCCGATACCGGCCCGTCTATGGCCGCTTTCTGGCATGTACTGCTACTGCCAGCATCCAGGTTTCTTGCAGCCACTGATCATACGATTAACGGCCAACATTCGGCCACCAGCGCTTCGGTATTTCTCCGGCCGCCCGTGTTCAGACGCACAACGGCAGCTACCCGGATGCCAGATATTCAGTTAGATAGGATAAGATAAGATAAGATAAGGTAAAACTTGATTTCCGGCAAGCGGGGGGCTCGGAAAAAAGTGAAATAATTTACCTACAAAGTCCGAGCCCAGGGTACAGACAGCAACGGGCACCAAAAAAGTACATCTTTCCAGAGAAAATCGCTATTGTAGCATCATTATACAAAGTTTTTCAGAAATTATTCTGCTGTAACGAAAACTTTTTTTATTACAACGCTGTTTGCACGCTAAGTGCTAAAAACATTGGCGACAAGGTGGTTTCACAAGGAAGGCAAAAGTTTGTCGAATTATTTGGTTTTTAAAGGTAGGACGCTAAAATGGTACAGTCCATATCTTTTGGGAAGGCGTTGGGTATTTTTATGCTTTTGCTGTTAGGTTCGCAATTGATGTTTTGAAAGTGTCTGGATGATATAAGTGAGATTGGTATAATTTTGCTAGGTTGAAGTTATAAGGGTTGTGAACTGAAATCAAATAGAGTTTGTTGAATAGGTTTCTTGTATGTATATATCTATGTATGTATATGCTATCTATATATCTGCTCCAAGGCGCAGGTTATGTTGCGGGCCGGCAGACTAATTTAAACCAGCTGGTGATACTAAACGTGGATCAAAATCTCGATACACGGACGTTCTCGATTTTTATCTACTTCAAAAAATGGTCGTGGGGAAGGGAGATCGACGCCACTTGTGGTCGGCAGCAAACGGCTAGCCACTGAGCAGCTCCTGCGGTCACACTTTTCAAGTATTAACAATTTGCAGGTGTCGCACCTTTTAAACAAATAATGCAATGCCAAAAGTTTGCACACATCGGGTGTGGGCTTTCGTTCTTGCGCAGTGGAGCACTCGTGCAGCCTGATTGCTCCAATAAAGTTGCAGTTATGGAAGGGCAAAACCGTTTTATATTCCCTGCAAGCTGCCGAGAATGACATTTCGTTTGGTCAGCTTGCACTACGCTCGCGCTTCGAGCAGTGACAGACCATTGCTACTTTGGTGCTCATTCACTTCCCCTGTTGTTATATAGAGCGTGACCGTGTTCAATTGCTGTGAGGGGAAAGTGCGCGACCGGGTACGAAGTTGATGGTACATGAAAGGAAAAAAAGCCCTGAATTGCATTGACTGTGCAATATCGACAACGGGGGGTCGAACCGTTTCGGCATGAACCGGTAACCGTTATTTACTTTTCGCTTCAGTTCCCGTTCGGGTTCAGCGTGCTCAAAATATAACGGTTCGGGTTCGGGTTCAGTTCTGGCAAACGTACCGGTTGACTTCCAGTTTTCGGTTACTTTCGGTTCCGGTTGAACAAATAAATATATTGTAACGCCTCACATACTTGGACGTGTACATGCCGGATGGGCAATCCCTGGGCTAGAAGAGGAAGAGGAACGATCCTCAGGCGTGTGCGTTTAGAGCCCCGTTCGTTCCTGTGAAGCTTCTCCGTCCTGTCCTGGAAATAAACCTCCCCTTTTACGTAACAGACTTGGTGGAAGGTGCGGGGTAAACCCAGCGGACAAAGGCGTCACTAGATCTTCGCCGAAGCCGTCGCGTAGCTGGCCTCTCGCCCGTCCGAGAAGTCATGGCGCCCCCCGGCTCAAGGCAACTCTTCGGCGACACCGCCCGGCGGCTGGCAGCTGCAACGAGAACCACGGAAGTTTGAAGGCAAAGCGGAAGAAGACGTCGATGACTGGCTCACCCATTACGAACGAGTCAGCAAGTACAACCGTTGAAATGCGGCAGACAAGCTTGCAAACGACGTATTTTCCTTGGAGAAGACCGCCCTGGTGTGGTTTGACAACAATAAAAACGAAATTTACGACGTGGGATCGGCTAGTAGAGTTAATGAAGGAAAGGTTCGGTGACACTGAAGCCAAGAAGAAGCGAGCGGAGAAGACTCTTGTGCAGCGAGCTCAAGTCCCAGGGGAAAGCTGCACCACCTACATTGAAGAAATTCCGCAGCTGTGTAGAGTAGTGAACGCCGAAATGCCTGAGGACGACAAGGTGGGCCATCTACTGAAGGGAATGGCTGAGGACGTCTACACATTCCTCATGAGCAAGGAGCATTTGGACACCGTGTCGGATATAATTCGGCATTGCCGCAGTTCGAAGCGCTAAAAAAACGCTGTATAACTCCAAAGTGTGGCCCGCTTATCCAACGTGACTACTATCGCAAGCGTTGACAGCACGTCTCCCGCTGATCTCGTGCTACCATACGACAAATATACCGTGAAGAGTTGCGGCCACATAAAGACGTCACAAGCAAGGCAGCAAGCTTCTCTGAACGCTATCTGACGAAAGAGGCTGCGTGCCGGTGCCGTTATGTCCACAGTGAATGCATAAATCCGTCCATCAACGCTGCAAGCATTGAGCCCCACCGAACCGCGGGAAATCATAATGGTCACTATCACAGGGACGCAGATTTTTGGCGGCCCAGATCGCTTTCCTCGTAATATGTATGCCGACTATTACGAACCGAATTTACAACTGGATCACTTGAACACAGGAAACTACGAGGTTGGCCAGCGTGCCTACCAACCAGATATGCGATATGCGTCTTGTGAACGGTCAGATACGGGGCGTCGGCCGCCTGTTTGCTACCGCTGTGGCATGACGGGGCACATCCAGCGATTCTGCTGTCGTCGACGCCAGCTGCCAACATACAGGGCCCCAAACGCATACCCTCAACGTTCTTCCTACAGGCTTGACTCATCGTGGCATCCGGGAGTAGTACTTCAATTCCCCTCCGGACAAAATCGCAGCGAAGTGGTTCTCCTTCGTCGGAGCGCAGCCTGACACCACCCACAATGCGCCTGAGGAGGTCGCCATCACCTCGCCGCCACCCGATGTCACCACCCCCGGGAAACTAATCAGTGTGGCCCATGGAAGTGAGGTCGCTGGACCGTCTGTAATCGATAAACCTCTGCCTGTTTGTATGAACAAAAACAAAGTTCAAGTTTCGGTCGATGGAGTTTCAACAATGGCTTTAGTGGACACTGGAGGCACCGTTTCTGTAATGAGTTATGCGTGGAAGGAAAGACTTGGCCGCAGAGTAATGTTCAGCTGGGATCAGCCTCTTTCGTTCCGGGGAGTTGGTGGCGAATGGCTCCCACCTATGGGTGTTTATAGTGTGAACGTCTCGGTGGCCGGAAAAACGTTTACAGTGGAGTTCGCGGTGCTTCCCAGTTCTACACACGACGTCATTCTCGGGATGGAATTTTTACGGGACTGTGGGGCAACCGTCGATGTGGCGCCGGTGAACTTTCAGTGAGCAGTCTTCTCTTTCCCTTGTTTGGCGACTATTCTCCAGCTGAAGAAATTCTGATTGTTTGTGACGACGTGGTTCTGCCAGCACACACAGCATCGCCCATCACGGTGACCGCATCTGACACCCCTGCAGCTCCCTGGGCGCCTTTGTGGAGCCACTGGCCGGGAACTGTGCGAAGAAAGACGTTTTGTTGCCGCGGTGCCTTATTCGCATCCAACAATGGTCACACTTTATTGTGGGCGTTGAACTGCTCCGCTCATAACGTAGTTCTACCTAGAGGCATGAAACTTGCCCGTTTTGAGGCTCACGAGAGCGCGTCTGTTGCTGTGGTGTGTGAAAGTGAGGCTCAGGTTACCACTAGCGGCGTGCCGGATTCTATATTTCCGGACATGATTGACAAATCACTCTCCTCAACTGAGTGTGCTACGCTGGTGACCGTTCTATCCCGAATGCTTCTTGTTTGACTTCGCCCAAGACGGCACCAACATCCACATCCCGTCCTTCACGTGCGCGTCACACAATTGAAACTGGCTCGGCACGTCCAATTCGACAAAAGCCCTACCGAGTCGGCCCATATGAACGCAAGGTTATAGCGAACCATGTCAAAAAATGCTTGCAAAAGGGTGTTGTACAAGAGTCATCTAGTCCGTGGGCTCCGCCTGTCATCCTTGTCAAGAAGAATAATGCGCCATGGCGATCTTGCGTGGACTATCGGCGCCTCAATTCCATTACGAAGAAAGACGTATTCCCGCTTCCTCGAATAGACGACGTAATTGACTGTCTGCACTCAGCGTCCTACTTCTCGTCCGTGGACCTACGATCCGGATATCGGCAAATCCCGATTGAACCTGCACACAAGGAAAAAATAGCCTTCGCACTCCTGACGGTCGTTTAAATGCGAATGCATTTCTTAGTCGGGGGTTGTCGTGCTCCGTCGGCGTGTGCCTGCATTCCTGTTTTACCCGGCAAAAACTTCAGCCATTGTGAACTTCCCAAGGCCGAAAAACAAGAAGGGCGTGCGAAGATTTCTCGGACTGTGCGCATACTACCAGTGCTTCGTCGCAAACTTCACCCGCATTCAGAGCCCCTCACACGGTTGACGAAAGATAGCACGCGTTATAGCTGGGAAAACGACCAATAAAATGCCTGCTGAGAGCTGCAAAAACGCCAGCAAAACCCGCCCGTGCTCGCTCATTTCGACGGAAAACGCCGCGAAACAGAAATGCACACGGACGCCTGTGATATAGGTTTGGGTGCTGTCCTCGTCCAAAAGCAAAGCGGCTGCGAAAATGTAATCGCCTATGCCAGCCGTGGTCTCTCGAAGGAGGAGAAAAAACTCCGCCCACCTCCCCGAAGTGGATCGTGCGGAAATGCGAATGCATTGGGTGCAACGATGAGTGCGCTGCGGCAAGCAGTAACGAGAGAGGCGTGCGCTCCACTGCATTATATACATTTCCGAGCGCAGCGAGCTGAGAGAGGGTACGCGGAGAGGAGAGAGAGGACCCGCGCATCCACGCCCGCCCCGCGCGCGAGCTCTCTCTCCCGCCGAGCTCCGCGATGCGAGCGCCCTCACACGCCCGGGCGCGCTCCTCCTCTCCCCTTGCCCTCCGCTACTCCCGCCCGAGCTATCACCTGCTCCGGTTGCTAGGCGCGCCACAGCTGTTGCTAGGGGCGAGGAGGAGCGCGGAGAGATAACAGCTGCGGGCGCACGCCGACGGAGCACGACAACCCCCGACTAAGAAATTCATTCGCATTTACGACGACGACGACGACGAAGGCAGAACTACGAGGCGCGCGCTCACGTGCGCTCGCGCTAGAGGAATGGAGGCGCTCGCCGACGGAGCACGACAACCCCCGACTAAGAAATGCATTCGCATTTAAAACTACTCGGCCTCGGAGAAAGAGTGCCTGGCTATCATATGGACCATTTCGAAACTCCGCCCATACGTGCATGGTAGACCGTTCAAGGTTGTGACAGACCACCATGTGCTGTGGTGGCTCGTCAATTTGAAGGACCCCTTTCCGCCTTGGGCGATGCAGCATGCGCCTGCAGGAATTCGACGTTACAACTGTCCATAAATCCGGCAGGAAACACTCCGACGCCGACTGTCTGTCCCGTGCCCCCGTCGATCCACCACCACAAGACTCCGATGCCGACAGCGCGTTCTTGGGAGTCGTGACGGAGAGCGATCTAGCTTCTCGACAGCGTGCCGACTACGAGTTACGCGTCATGATTGAATACCTGGAAGGAGGCAGTGTCGCCGTGCCTAGAGCCTTAAAACGAAACTTACCAGCATTCAGCCTCAAAAACTCCGTCCTCCTTGAAAAAACTTTCAGCCCAGGAACAAGAACGAATTACCTCCTTGTCTTCCCTGCAGATCTTCGCGACGAAGTTTTGGAAGCGTGGCACGCCGACCCGTCTTCCGGACATCTCGGCTAAGCCCGCACATTTAGAAAAATCAAGGCGAGGTACATCCGATGTCAACCCACTACGTCCGGAGCTAAAGTGACTGGCACCCCGCACGGGGCACCTTGAGTAATCTTGGTGACGGTACTGGCGATACCGCGGACCCCGAGCCCCCAAACATACGCTGGATCCAACCGTGGCAATGTGTTTATAGGTGGAGGGTTAGAAACCACGAACGGTGGCCGTCGGAGCCCAGGTCAAGCTCCGGCGGATGGGCTCCCTGTCTGTCTACCAGGCAGGGAGCTCCGGACCTCTTTGGCTACCAGGGTAAGGTCCAAGAAGAAGTACCCCAGTCTCCCTGCTTTTCAATGTATCATATGGCATTTTCGAAACCCCCCCACAGACGTGATCGGCCCCCGAAAAGGGGCCGCACCGAAGTTTCCTTTCCACCCCTACCAACTATCAACGTTCCAAAACATGACAACTATCCCCGTTTTTTGGTCCTCGAATCAATAGACAAATCCAAACCCGTCTCCTCCCAATCTGTATTCCTCGTCTCCAAGTTCCTTGAAGGAATCATTGGCAAATCTTTCGAAGCGAAAAAGCTACGAACAGGCGAAGTGTTGGTTGAAGTCAAGACGCAGCAGCAAGCCACAAATCTCCTGACCCAAACCCGCATGGCAGATCTGGACATCACTGTCACACCCCACCGCAGCCTCAACAGCTCGCAGGGGGTGATATCTCAGCCAGATCTGCTAAGTGAAACAGAGGCCGACCTTCTGGAAGGCCTGAAGGATCAGGGGCGTAACAGCTGTCAGGAGAATCACCATCCGTCGCGACAATGTAGAAATACCAACAAAGCACGTAGTCTTAACATTCAGCAGTTCAAAACTCCTGAGCACATCAATGCTGGTTTCATTAGGTGTGGTGTACGTCCGTACATACCTAACCCGCGCCGCTGCTACAAGTGCCAGCGGTTCGGGCACGCTACGACTTCTTGCCGCGGCAAACAGACCTGCGCAAAATGCGCCGCACACGACCACCCCACTGAAAATTGTGACTCCACCACCTTCACCTGCGCAAACTGTCAGGGGCCGCACGCGGCATGGTCCCGCAGCTGTGAGAAGTTTCACCAGGAGAAGAAGATAATTCACGTAAAAGTAACCGAGAACATCTCCTTCCCCGAGGCGCGAAAGAGGTTCGCCTCTTTCCCCCTGGGGAGGTACGCCGACGCAGCTCGCCGGGGGGCGGAGCGGCGTCTTGTTTCGGCGGGGACCCAGTACCGCGAGTCGGACTTGGTCCGCCCCCGCCCCCCTCTGGGTTGCCTCAGGCAGCCCAACCCGCCTCCGCACCGCTCGCTGAGTCAGCAGCGGCTGTGGTGGCAACCACGTCTCGTGGGGATGCTGCTGCACCCACTGTTTCCTCCTCTCCACCGGCCCGAAGCGCCTGCGAGGGCCCGGAGGAGATGGAGCTGGAGGAAACCGCAGCAGTTCCCACCTCCGCCGCACCGCCTGTGCCACCCGGGGCGCTCCTGACGCCCTCGGCGGTCGCGGCCAAAACGAAGGGCACCGCAAAGGGTGCCCAGTCCAAGTCTAGGGGGCCCAGTCCGCTGGGCACCCCCTTGCCCTCAGATGACGACCTAGACGTCGAGCCGTTCCGGCATGCACCACAGCGGAAGGAACGGGCTCCGGCGTCCAGGTCAGTAGACAAAATGAAAAAGCCCCTTCCAAGAGTACAAGCCCCGAAAGCCGACACGTAAACACACACATACTCCAGTAGATCTAAACTTCAATAATGGGAAGAGAAAATATCATACAATGGAACTGCAGAGGCCTTCTTAAAAATCTTGATGATGTTTATGAGTTACTGCATTCCAATCAGCCAAGTGTCATGTGTGTACAAGAAACACACTTAAATTCCAGACATACAAACTTTTTGAATAGTTACCAGGTATTTAGGAAGGACAGGGTTGGTGGTGGTACATCTTCCGGGGGTGTGGCCATCATTGCCCGAAAGTCCTTGGCGTGTCATTCTATCCTGTTACAGACCGTCCTTGAGGCTGTCGCCATTCGTACCATAATTTTCAATAGGCTAATAACTCTATGCTCAGTTTACATCCCTCCTGATTTCCAGCTCTTGAGCTCGGATTTCGAGGGCCTTATGGATCAGCTACCCACACCTTTCATTCTTTTAGGCGACCTCAACGCACATAACTCTCTTTGGGGCTCTGCTCGCACAGATGCCCGAGGTCGCCTTATCGAAAAATATCTAACATCTTCGGGAGCATGTCTATTCAATACAAACAAGCCTACATACCATAATATAGGACACAATAGTTATTCACACCTCGATTTGGCGATTGGCTCTGCAGTACTCTTTCCATCTCTAGAATGGGACGTTGGCACTAACCCATATGGCAGTGACCACTTCCCAACCACATTAACATACTTAGGTAAAGGCCCGAGCAGTCCATCTTCCCATAACAGGTTCAATGAAGATAGAGCGAACTGGAGTACATTTACAGAAACATCTAAACTACACCACACATCCATTGAACACCTACACGTTGAAGAAGCTACCCAACTCCTCACGGGCGCACATCCTCGACGCCGCTGAGAAGTCCATTCCCCACGCCTCTGGTGCTCCGCGCAATCAGAGGAGGCCGTGGTGGAATGAGGACTGTAGGCGGGCGCGAGAGGCCCAGAACAAGGCGTGGGGTATCCTTCGACGGTACCCACGTCGGGCAACCTTATTTTGTTCAAACGGGCCAAGGCGTTAGGAAAACGTGTGCGCCGTGAGGCAAAACGAGAGAGTTGGCGCACCTTCCTTACATCTATTAACTCGTACACAGACACACACAAAAGTCTGGACACGAATACGAAAACTAAAAGGACAACAGACACACAGCCTGCCCCTGGTTAGTACAACAGGGGACACACTGGGAAGACCAGGCTAACACACTTGCACAACACTTTCAACACGTTTCCAGCTCTGCACACTACACAAACACTTTCCTGAGACATAAAACCACTTGTGAAAGAAGTCCTTACATGATAATAACAGGTCAAAATCTGGTTACAACTCTGAATTTACTCTTTATGAGCTGAAGGCAGCCCTGAGCACATGTAAACCTTCAGCTCCAGGCGCAGATCAGATTACATACACAATGATGCAACACCTACACCCAGATACTCTTGAAACACTCCTACACTTATACAACAACATATGGCTTTCGGGGCACATTCCGAAATCTTGGAGGAGGCTATTGTAGTGGCGTTCTTGAAGGAGGGTAAGGACCCGTCTTCTCCCGCCAGTTACCGACCCATCGCCCTCACAAGCTGCCTGTGCAAGCTTCTCGAGAAGATGATTAACAGGAGACTCGTGTACTTCTTAGAATATAATGGTCTTCTCGAGAGCTGCCAGGCCGGCTTCAGGGTGGGGCGATCCACAAACGACCAACTCGTCGCCCTTGAGTCGTATATAAAGGATGCCTTTGTCCACAAACAGTTTTGTGCTACGGTCTTTTTTGATCTCGAGAAGCCTACGATACCGCTTGGCGATACGGGATACTTTGCGACCTAAAAGCCTTCGGTGTCTCGGGAAATATGTTTAATACACTTCGTAGCTACCTGGCGGAGCGAACCTTTCGTGTGAGAGTTGGCACTGCCCTTTCAAATGTTTTCCTGCAGGAAAACGGCGTGCCTCAAGGCGGCGTTTTGAGCTGCACATTGTTCATTGTCAAGATGAACTCACTTCGAAAGGCGTTGCCACGAACCATTTCCTGTACAATATATGTAGATGATGTGCAAATTTCTTTTAAATCATGCAATATGTCAATCTGCGAACGCCAAGTCCAGCTTGGTGTCAACAAACTAGCAGGCTGGGCAGATCAGAACGGTTTTAAGCTGAACCCAGTCAAGAGCACTTGTGTTGTGTTTTCCAAAAGGCGTGGGATCAGGCCAGATCCAGACATCAAACTGAATGGTGTCTCGATTCCGGTCAAAAAAGAACACAAGTTCCTCGGTATAATTCTTGATGAAAAACTTTCCTTTATTTCTCATATGAAACAACTAAAACAAAAATGTCTTAAAACAATGAATATCCTTAAGGTTCTCTCACACCAATCCTATGGTTCCGATAAAGAACTCCTGCTGCGCTTGTATACTGCTTTGGTTGGGTCTCGTTTGGACTATGGCAGTGTGGTATATGGGTCGGCGAGTAGTAAAACAGCATTGCGAATGCTTGACCCAGTACTACACTTGGGGCTACGGCTTGCGTCGGGTGCTTTTCGCACTAGCCCTGTCGAGAGTCTATATGTTGAATGTAATAAGTGGAGCCTTGAGAACCAGCGAACGTACATAGACTTGCTTTATGCTTTTAAAATTTCATCTCAGAATAACCACCCTTTTTATCCTGTCCTTAACGATACATCCACATCTGTGCTGTTTGTAAATCGCCCGTCCATTACTCCGCCTTTTTCACTTCGAGCGAGGAGAGCGAGCCTCGGATCTGAGTGCTTCGTTTTTAGACGTGTACAGGTCATCCTCTTTAAACATTTTACCGCCTTGGCAAGTTCGCCCTGTGTCCTGTGACCTTTCTTTTATAAAGCTTGACAAAAATCGGGTACCGCGAGCTGCAATACTTCAGCACTTTCTTTTCTTTGCAGTTCAAATACCCACGTGCTGAATTCTACAGTGACGCTTTCTAAAACCTCCACTATGGTGTCGTGCGCTGCTCATGGTCCGAATTTCAATGCAGCCAGAACCATGAGCGTGCACACAACAATTTTTTTCAGCAGAAGCGTACGGAATTTTACTGATTGTACGACATATCCTTGAAATCAAATTCCCAATTCTATCATCTACACAGATTCTTTGAGTGTTGTTCGCGCATTATCATCGACTAAACCCCCCAAAAACCACATAATTAATCTTGTATTCAACACTATCATGTCGGTGTATGCGGAGAAGCATCGGCTACTCCTCTGCTGGGTCCCAGGACACGCTGGATCGCTGGGGAACGAGTTGGCGGACGAGAGGGCCGGTGCTGCTGCACTCAGGAACACTGTCGACATAACAAGCATACCATATACAGACCTCAAGCCTCACATAAAACAGCACCTGCGCAGAACATGGCAAACACACTGGGACGAACAGACAGACAACAAACTACACGTAATAAAGCCACACTTGGGACGGTACACAACTGACTCACACAACAGACACACAGAAGTCGCCTTGGCAAGGCTACGGATAGGGCACACCCATGCGACGCACTCGTATCTGCTGACGGGATCTCCTAGACCCCAGTGCGGCAGGTGCGGAGAGGCCCTATCCGTAGTGCACATACTAATCACATGCAAGGCACTTCACACAACACGACACAAACACTTCAGAGAACTCTACAGACAACATCTCCCCCTACATCCATCGTTTTTCCTAGGTGATGATGCCATTGTTCCGTGAAACGTGTGTTTGAGTATTTGTCCGACGTCAAGTTTTTAAACCTCATTTCCTATCACGCATCATGAAATCTGGCCCTATACACCAGCCCATGCTCATTGTCGTGTTGTGATTTACTTTTGTTTTTGCTGATTTTACTTAGTGTTTAATGTTTCACCCTATCATCGACTATTGTTTCTGGCGCTCTTTGCCCCAGTTGGCCTTGCGCCATAAACATCCAACGATCATCATCATAAAGTGACTGGCATCGCGAAAAACGCCGCCGACGAGACCTGCTGGACCTCTGCAGCCGAACGCCGTCCCGTCGAGACCCTTCAACAGATGGGAACGGACCTTCTGGGCTCGTTTCCTAGATCCCAATTCGAGAACAAGTGGATTGTCGTAGTGACAGACTACATGACACGCTACGCGGATATCGGCGCTCTACCGAGGGGGCCTGCACAAGAAGTCGCGAAGTTCTTCATGAACCAAGTTGTGCTGCGACATAGAGCCCCGGAAGTCCTAATCACGGACAGCGGAACGGCCTTCACTGCGGAGCTTATACAAAGAATCTTACGCTACAGCAACACGGACCACCGAAGAACGACGGCGTACCACCCCCAAACGAACGGACTAATGGAACGTCTCAACAAGACCATTACGGATATGCTGTCAATGTATGTCCACGTTGAACATAAGACTTGGGACGAAGTGCTCCCGTATGTCACGTTTGCGTACAAAACGTTTACTCAGAAAACTACGCAAATGACGCCGTTCGAGCTTGTCGACGGAAGACTGCCGACTACGATGCTTGACCCATGCTTCCGCATGTAGAAGACGAAGACCTCAACCCCGACGTCCAAGGATACCTTCAGCGCGCGGAGGAGGCCAACCAGCTCGCTCGAGTTCGTACAACGAACCAGCAGCTGGTGGGTTCCGTGCGCTACAGCCTCTGATGCCGAGACGTCGAGTACCACCCAGGGGACCGTGTTTGGGTTTGGACTACCATACGACGACGCGGACTCAGTGAGAAGCTTCTGCGACGGTATCTCGGACCCTACCAGATTCTACGACGTGTCGGCCAACTTACCTACGAGGTGATCCCCGATGGCGATTCCGGAACATCACGACGACGCACACGGCCCGAAGTCGTCCACGTGGTTCGCTTGAAACCTTACTATGGAAGATGGCGGATTTTTTTTTAAATGCAGAGCATTTCTTTAACTCACGATGTCACCCGGCGTTGGCGTGCCTCGTTGTCCGCAACAGCCGTTCCAGGTCCGCCCTCTCCCCCACTCCTCCTCGCCTGCTCTCTGCTGCTCCTCGCGTTTCGCAATTGAACTTACCCCCACTGCTCCCTGCGCATGCGCCGCATTGCTATGACAACGGAGGCGCGTCGCCTGCGTCGTCTGCTTCCTCTCCGCGGCGCCGAAGTCAAACGGTAGCGTGCGGCCTCGTCCGCAACAGCCGTTCCAGGTGCGCCCTCTCCCCCACTCCTCCTCGCCTGCTCTCCGCTGCTCCTCGCGTGTTCTCTGCGTGCTCGGATCGCATTCAGCAACAGGTGGGGCGCGCATGCGTCGTAGTTTGGCGCGGGAGCAACAACAGTTGTGGCGTGATCGTTACGTAGCCGTGACGTGGTCGTGGCGCGGTCGTGCCGTGATGGGGGGTTCTCGGCGTTCGCTCTCGCTGTCAATTTCTTTCGAACCAGATAATAAATGATGTCACGTGACCAGTTAATTACGACTCCTCATTAAGTACAATAATAATTATAACAACAACAACAATAACAACCAACAGCAACAACTTCAACAACATTAACGTAACGCAACCTACTTAACGTCGTGCGCCCCCCGAAAATGCTCTGCATTTGACCGTGCCCCTCGCGAGGGGGTTGTTTCATAAAATTTTACGTTCTTCTGTTCCTAAAACAACCTGCACAAAAAAACAGATTGATGGATAATTTTTAGAAACACTGTTTTTCGTTCTATCATTCAACTTCCTTGTTCAGCGACGCACCACTGATGCCGTCTGCTCATTCGGCTCGGAAGCTAAAGATGTCGCCGAACTCATTTAATCAGCCGTTGACATTGTTGCACACGAATCTATAAAAATTCCAGCATCTCCACTCCGTGGATGATGCCGAGGGTGCGGAGTACAGGGACTCGAAATGACATCCAAGTTGCGCCCTGGGAGTGACATCCGATTTGCGCCCCTATCGTCATTCGATTTTAGTCGCTTTGCCTCCGCTTGCCATGCTTTCGTTTTCGAGGGAAGCTCGTTGTCTTTGTAGACGTTGAGCAGGAGTGCGACGTCTCTTACGTTTCTTTCCGTCTATGGCGGAAAGAGGGTGTGTGATTTCTGGAACCCGCTTATATACGCGGTACACCGCGGCGCCACCTCGTGTTTATGCTTAGCGCCACCTAGAGTAGTTCGATGCAGTCACTGTGTATTACTGCTTGATCACAACCTGACTACGCCGGTGTTTTTGCGCGTTTTCTCGTTGCTAGGTTTTGTTTGTGCCTGTTTTCGAGTGTTTTCTTGTTTGTTCGGACTGTCTTTTATTTTAGCATCGGGTCGATGCACACTTAGAGGGGGGTAATGCCGCGAACCATGTATGGGTTTGTTTATTTATTGTTTGTTTTTACTGCCAGGCCACGCCCGGCTGTGTTATCTGCATTCCAAGCTAAGCGCGGCTTCCATTCTTTATTTTTACGCCGCACGGGTTATCACATTCGGATAAGCAGACTGTTTCGCCCTAACGTCGCTAGCCCACAATAATCTTCTGTGATCTACAATGTTCTGGATGTGAATCGACGGTTCCAGAAACACTTACGCCGAAAGATAAAAGCCTGCAGAGACGCCGCGACATTCGAATCGCCGGAGCTCGCCTGCACACGTCACTTCGTTGACTGCCGCTTCGCCGCCTCTGAATTCTTTGAGTTGTTAGGGGAGCACAAGTTCCCTCCAATAAACTTATTTCGCTTGCAAGACAGCTCCGTCCTCTTTGGCTTCGTGACAATATATATATATATATATATATATATATATATATATATCTTAAAAAGTAGAGTCCGACGCACGTCTCAAAAACCAAAAACAAACATGGTCACTAACGTTTCGACTGGAGGTCCAGTCTTCATAGGTGTAACATTTTCAGTACACTGCAGCACCCTTTTAAAGGTGCGTGTAGAGAGAGGAAGTTGCGCTACAGTGCGCCCTCTTTCAAAGAAATCATACGTCATAATTCAGCAAAACAAGAAAAATTGGAAGACGTACACATGAGAGGTAATGCACTGGCCTACCTCTTTTTTGGGAGAAAACGTGCGCTACAATGCGCCCTGCTTAAAAGAGTTTATTTTCACGTGGTGCAACACAAAGAGAAAAGAAAAATACAAAGGGACGTAAAATAAGGAGGTCAAATGGCACCCCTTTTCAAAGGAATAACAGAAGAAGGGGGGGAGAGAAAGAAATAAAGGCGACAGAACGAGGTAAGGAACTGGGGAACGCGCGTCAGCACGCCCTCGTTTTTCTTCTTAGAAATGTGTCATGCAGTGGTCGGCAAGGAATAGCCCCTTCAAAGAAGGGTGGCACGTCGTACCCGCGGGAGACGGGTCGTGCGTCCCGTCCAGCATTCCCCGAAACCATGACAGACAGAAGGGAATCCGAACAAGGGATGCGTGAAGGAGCGGTATTTGCGATTACGTGCGTAAGTGTTAATACTTTAGACGAAATAAATGGAAAGTGTGTTCGCGGGCTAACCAGAAAGCACAAATGTCCTTTCCCAGCCCAGAGGACGCAGTTTAGAAAAATGACGCCAAGTACAATTCATGAACTTCGCGGTAATGGTTTCCGGCAAGACTACATTCAAGTGTCGTTACCTAGAAAAGGCTAAGTGATTGAACCTGGAAGGATGAAGCACGCACTGGTATGCTTAAAAAGAGAATTTGTTACACAACAAGCGAATGGAAAAAAGGCGATTAATTCTGTGGCAAACATGTCAGCGCGCCCACGCTTTCGTTCAACCCATAGGATGCGGAATAGAACTTAAATATGAAATATGATTCGCGAACTTCAAATGCGTGGTTGCTGTTGAAATTGGATTCAATTATTGTTAACTTCAAATGAATAAATGAATGACCCGGGATTTTTACGTCACGGCACAAAGGATGGTTAGGAAGAGATTTGGCGTATGCCCTATGAATGTTGAACCTCAATTTAAAAGCATTCGCCGTCTGGCCAATATATTGCAGGTTAACTCGAGCAGGTAAACTACGTTGGCGCTGTCACAGTTAAAATTTCCCTTCCGTTCTACAGAGAAGAGCTAGGCGGTGCTAGAGGCTGGTTTTGTTCTCGTCATGTGGGGGCATACCTGACAACGAGGCTTGTTGCAGGGCCCACAACCGGTCACTGGTGAATGGCTGAGCTTCGAAGATGTCAGAATGTCGCGCAGGTTTTTGTTTCGCCTGTAGACAACACGTGGTGTTTCGGAAAATATAGATGCTAGTCGAGGACTTTGACTTAATATGTTGTGATGCTTTCGAAGTATGCACAAAATTATCCGGCAGACATGTGAGGTGAGTGAGAACTAGGTTACTTGAAGGGCGTCTGTCGGCTGGCTTTCTGGAGTTAAGGAGTTCATTGCGACTCAGCACTGCTCCTCGGGGAATGGAATCGTCAATTAATTAGAGCGGGTACTTTCCTTTAAGCAGATCGTTTTTCAGTTCCTTACAGTTGGAAAGAAAATGTTTCATTGGAGCATATCCGGCGCAAGCGATGCGCCTGACTATAGGGTATGCCCGTCTTCCAGTGCTTAATGTAACTACTTTTAAAATGCAAATATTGGTGAGAGTCTGTCCGTTTTCGGTAGAGTTAGGTCTCTAACCTGTTCTGCGAGACAGAAACCGTCACGTCGAGGAAGTTGATGCTGGTAGCGGAAAATTGGTGTGATAAATAAATGTTAATGTGGACCGCGTTTAACTCGGCTATAAATCTTAGGAGACTGAATTCTCCGTTTGGCCAAATCAAAATGGCATCGTCGATGAATCACTCGTAAAAAACTGGCTTCAATTCGACGCTTGTAAGAAACTCCTCCTCGAGAACTGCCATAGAAATATTTGCATAATTTGGCCCTAACCTTGTGCCCATGGATGCACCACTCACTTGAACATGGGGTTTGCCATTGAACTCGAAATTATTTAGCTCAATAATTATTCTCAGTAATAAGGCCAAAGTGGAATTCTCAACTGGCTTAGGCTCCCGCGACTCACCGTAAGCGTGGATCACCGCTTGTATTCCATCAGAGTGGGGAATATTGGTATACAGCGAAGTGACGTCCACGGTGACAAGCAGACAGCCAATGGGAATCTCAAGGTCTAATATTTCAGAGAGGAAGTGGTTGGTATCTCGTGTGTATGAATTAAAGTTAGGGGGAATCGTGTTGATTAAGTTGTCGACATAGAGGGAAATATTTTCGGTAACCGTGCCTATGCCAGATACGATTGGGCGACCAGGGACATGTGCCTTGTGAATTTTGGGCAAAAGGTAGAACTTGCCTGCTATTGGGCTGAGCGGTATTAAAGAACGCACCGTCGTTTTGTCTATTTCTTTGGACTCCAGTAGGGCTTCGAGGTTTTCCTTGACAATTTCTTTATATTAAAAAGTTGAATCAGATTGATGAATTTTGTTAAAGGATGTGTGGGGATAATTGTCGGTCTGATTCTTTTATGTAATCATCTCGATTGATTGTCACTATTGCTGCACCTTTATCAGCGGGCTTGATTACAATTTCGTGGCGACATGCCAGCTTCTCAAGTGATTTTTTCTCTTTAATTGAAAGGTTGGGTAGAAAAGGCGTCTGCTTTTTATAGGCTTCAATAACGTCATGTTGTACTGCTTTAATATATAGATCTAGACATTTATCGCGTTGAGGCGGTGGCGTCCAGTGCTTGGTGCTGGGTAAAGAGCCGGCATTGTCCGTGTTAGGGCGCCCATGAAAGAATTTATGCAATCTCATGTTGCGAGCGAAATTATCTAAATCTTTAAGAAGCTGGAATTTGCTGAAACCTCCCGTTGATGTACAAAAAAGTCGGCCTTTGCATAGTGTGCGAGCTTCAATCTCCGTCAGCTCAACACTTGACAAGTTCACTAAGTTAGTAGTGGGGAAGTCACTCTTCTCGGTCATTTTGGAGGATTACGCCATAGGAGGCGGTAACTAAAATTGCTTCGGAGGAGGTACCGTGGCGCGACACATTTTTTTAGACTTCATCGTGGGTATTGAAGACTTTTTGTTGAGTTCAAAGACTGCTAGAGAATCAGACCCGTGTTTGGAGAGAAGAGGCACCAGATTCGATTCTTGCTCATGCACAGATTGAACTTCCGATTTGTAGTGATCTGAAACAATACTGGTTAATTCTATAGATGCAGTAGTGAACTTCCGATTTGTAGTGATCTGAAACAATACTGGTTAATTCTATAGATGCAGTAGTTAGGACATTTTTCCAACTGGCTTGGTTATGAGGGGATAATTCAGACGTAGCGGGTTCTAATTTTAACATGAGACCTTTCGGAACAGGAGATTAATTTAAAGAGTGGGTGAGTGAGGTGACATGCAATTCAAAGCGAATGCTTTTTCATGCCAATTTTCTAGCATTTTGAAAATTCATAGACACGGTTAAAGGAGCAGATTTACAGTGTCTAAGATAGGAAGTCAATTTTGGTGGTTGCTTGTTGAGGGCTCAGCCCCGCTGCTCTGAAGGTTGTAGGGGCTGGGGCTTGGCTGGGGCCTGTATGGAGCCGATGGCTGGGGCAGAGGGCCGATGACTGGAGCCGATGGTGGGCATCTCTGTGAAACCGATGGCGTCCCATTTTGTGGGGGGGAGTCCTGGGTTGTCTCGCTCCGTGGATCAGCAGAAGCGAAGCTGCACCACGTAGTATCATCGCTGGGTCTTCAAAAACACAAGCGCCGGATATGAGTGGCCATGATGGCGACTCCCTCAAAACTGACGTGAAGGCCGTCGGCAGCTAGTACCCGTGCCGCCGGGAGCCACTGCAAGGCATGGTCTAGGCAGAATGTAGTCCGCGAACGGCGGCAAAAGTTGCGGAGCAGTTGGTTGGAGCGGCAAGCTTCCTGATTGCAGCGGGTCACCAGGGAACGGTTTCGGCCGCCACGACGGCGATCAATGCTCCTAGGGAGAATTAGTCTCGCGTACACGCGCGACACTTGGGGACGCTTCCTTGTGATCGCGTCAAACAGGGAGCGGAATTCTTCAAACAGGGCCGTCGCCTTTTTTGAAGGAAGGTTGTTGGTGCCCACATTTAGAATAACCGACTGGGCACTGTCTGGTATGGAGTCTAGAAGGTCGTGCACATCGCTGACGCATGCACCACACTGTGTCACGAAGGCAGTGGTTCCTATGTGGTTGGGATCAAAATGCTGGAAAAGGTGCTTTGTTTGCGAGTCGCCGATGATTACTGTTGAAGTCGTGTTCTTGGGGTATCTCCAAGCAATGTTCTTTGATGTCGTCGGTGCTTGTGCCATACGGTCGAAGAAGAAAAGTTTCCAATGGTGCAGAAGAAATATCAAAAGGTAGAGTCCGACGCACGTCTCAAAAAACAAAAACAAACATGTTTACTAACGTTTCGACTGGGGGTTCAGTCTTCATCGGAGTAACATTTTCAGTACACTGCAGCACGCTTTTATAGGTACGTGTACAGAGAGGAAGTTGGGCTACAGTGCGCATTATTTCAAAAAAATCATACGTCATAATTCAGCAAAACAAGAAAAAATGGAAGACATACACTAGAGAGGCATTGCACTGGCCAACATCTTTTTTGGGATAAAAGGTGCGCTACAATGCGCCCTGCTTAGAAGTAATTATTGGCACGTAGTGCAACACATAGAGAAAAGAAAAATGCAATGGGACGTCCAGGAAGGAGGTAAATTGGCACCCCTCCTCAAAGGAATTAACAGAAGAAGGGGGAGAGAAAAAAAATAAAGGTGGCAGAACGAGATAAGGAACTGGGGAACGCGCGTCAGCACGCCCTCGCTTTTCGTCTTAGAAATGTGTCATGCTGTGGTCGGCAAGGAATAGCCCTGTGCGGCCACTTCGTCATCAACAGCAAGCGCCCTCCATCATCATCATCGGCCGCTGCCTCCATCGTCAGCAGCGCGTGGTCTCGACACACGGCGAGCAACGTGCCAGAGAACATCATGGCTTCCGCGCTGCTCGGCCGCACCCCACGGGCGCTCTCCGATCCTCGGGCCCATGTTGCCGTCCTCACGCAACTGTAAATAAATATAGGCCCTGCCGCGCCGTCTCATCAGCCGCCTACATAATTGGTGACCCGGACGTCGGCAGTATGGAGCGCCACTTTGCTTGCCCGCTGCCGCCCTACCCGGCCTTCGAGCGACCCTACCCCCGAGCCTGGTTCTTGAAACAGGAAGCGCACTTCTTTATCTGCCGCATCGACTCACAGACCGAGCGCTACCGCATCACCACCACCCTGCTTCCGGCCGACCTACGCTGTGAGCCGCTAAAACATGGTGAGCGGCCCTACGACACGCTACAGGCCTACGTGATGGCGCGCCTCGGCTCGAGTCTTTCCCGCCACAAGGACGCTGCATCGCACCCTTCCACGGTTACTTCGCGCGCCGTACCGCACGATGGAATGGGAACTGTGCTGACCGGCTTGCAACCTCCCTCGCCCCCTGAAGACGACACTCCGACCCAAAAGCGAAGAGACGTTCTACCACCACCCGGCTTCGCTGAACGTCATTCTACGGGCCACACCCCGCCAGCTGCCCCCAGCCACTCGACTCCACCTGGTGACGACACTCCACTCAATTCAGCGGCATTGCCACCCCGCCCTCCGTTCTACCCCAAGAACCCCGAAGTATGGCTCTGTCAGATGGAGTGCTTTTATGACTTGTACGGCGTAACAGCGCAGCAGGACCGTTACCCACTGATGTACGAGCTCCTACCATCCAGCTTGACCTCCACATTGCCGGAGCTGGAGCCCATCCCTACGAGGAGCTCAGGACCATCCTCCTCGCGCGCTATGGTCGCTATCTAAAACAACCCGCACCAGACGCAGAGCCTCCTACCACCCCTGTAGAAGTCGTTCTGCCTCTCTCCATCATGCCGGCATCGACGATGCTGGCTCATGACACCACGGCCACTGCGACCACGCTCTACCACGTTGACGGCAGCTCAGAGGCAACGACAATGAACTGCACCTCACACTCCAACAGTCCGTCGCCCAATGTATCTGCGCTGCCTCCCCGAAGCACTCGAGCCCCGGGCTGGCCTCTGAAGAAACGTCATTTGCCACATTTTATGCAAGCGGCTGCTGTGGACCCAAGCGCGATTTCGACAACCACCACGCCATGTTCGTCCACGCGCCTATATACTTCAGTCGAAGACGATGCCGCGCCACGCATTTCAACCAGCTGTGTTGTGGCTGACGCGTCCACTACTGTTACCCTGCCATCGCCGCCAAACACGCACGAGACACAAACTGTTGTACTCGTTACCAACGGTGACGAAAACCCGTTCTTCTGCGAGCTGCTGCCACAGCCCCGCACGACCGACCATTACTACAACGCTGACATCAAGGAAGACGGCACTGACATTTCTCAACCAGTAGTCATATGCACCGTCAAGCTTAAACGGCGCCGCCGACGTCGCAAGCACTGACCACGAAGACCATCTTCTCCCAGGGCAAAATCTCAAGTTAGCCATTTTTTCCGACTACGCCGACGCCCATGGTGCCTGCGCTGGACCCTTCGTTGGTTCCGCCCGCATCGTCGCCGGCTTACGGTGACTTCTGCACCACGAAAATGCCGCGGAAATCATCGGCGACACCTACCGTTTCCAAGTCAAGCGTACCCCTTGATTCTGCACCCGACTCTACTCTATCCACACCGACTTCAACGTCGCAGTCGTGCTGGTTCTACCCCGGAACACTCGCAGTATGGAATTCTGCGCTTAAAACGCCCGCCCTTCCAGAACCCTTCCGTCATCTGCATAGATGTGAATTCCCGCCGCAGCCTCAGAATAAACCCGTCGACTCGTGCTAAAGCTCGTTCGTTACTCCATTCCCAGCCCAGGCCACCGGAGGCTGTAATGCCCCCCGGAAGTTCTCATGAGGGCAACTTGGACTGTTACGGGACTACTCAAGGAACTCTGACCGCAGACACACCCTGTACATAGCTTTCATTGCTAGTTACTTGTTCCTGTTCTTTTCTTTTGTCGCGCTCCGCGCTAGGGGGGGGGGAGCCCTGTAGCGGCCACTTCGTCATCAACAGCAAGCACCCTCCATTATCATCATCGGCCGCTGCCTCTATCGTCAGCAGAAGCGCGTGGTCTCGACACACGGCGAGCCACGCGCCAGAGAACATCATGGCTTCCGCGCTGCTCGGCCGCACCCCACGGGCGCTCTCCGATCCTCGGGCTCATGTTGTCGTCCTCACGCAACTCTAAATAAATGTAGGCCCTGCCGCACCGTCTCATCGGCTGCCTACAGCCCCTTCAAAGAAGGGTGGTGCGTCGCGCCCGCGGGAGACAGGTCGAGCGTCTTGTCCAGCATTCACCGAAGCCGTGATAGACAGAATGGAAGCCGAACAAGGGATGCGTGAAGGAGTGGGCTTTGCGATAACGTGCGTAAGTGGGTATACTTTATACGAAGTAAATGGAAAGTGTCTTCGCGGGTTAACCAGAAAGCAGAAATGTCCTTTCCCAGCCCGGAGGACGCAGTTTAGAAAAATGACGCGAAGTACAATTCATGAACAATGCGGTAATGGTTTCCGGCAATTCTGCATTCAAGTGTCGTTACCTAGAAAGGGCTAAGTGATTGAACCTGGAACGATGAAGCCGGCGCTGGTATGCTTAAAAAGAGAATTGGTCATGCAAGAAGCGAACGGAGGAAAAGCGAGTAATTACTGTGGCAAACATCCCAGCAAACCACTAACATCTCTGCGACGTCCCAAAAAGATTCGAACGTCTATGTCCCAGCAGTATCTCTATTAGACATCTGTACAACGTGCAGTATTTTAATGAAAATATTTGGATGTTGAGATAACGTTGCTGGTACCTTAATGTCAGACGTTCTTTCAAATTTGCTAACGACGTACTCTGGATGTTGCTGCTGCTTCATTTGGGGACGGTATTTAGACATATTTTGGTGACGTTGTTCAGATATGCCTGATATGTCCGTTTTTTACTTCGCACATGTCTATCGCGGTTGCATTTATTTTAGCTATATCTGCTATACTATATTTTCAAACCCTCCGCAGGCGCACTGTATTGAAGATACCCAGGGGTTTTGTATGTGTTTTGTAAGGGTTTTGTACCGAGGGGTTTTGTTGAAGTCTTGTAATCCACCACTATTGCTTTGAACCTTTGACCTTCAAAACCGTAGCCCAATACCGAACCTCACTGAAAGAGGCAGGGTCTTGGTGCAGAATTCGTTTACAAGCGACGTTGCCAAAGCCTTGTAAGGTTTTTTTGGTGGTGGGGGACGAGTCATTGCCGTCAAATTTTAACAAAATAAGATAGGATGATGAACGAAGACGCAATTAGCACAACTTTACTTGCTACTTGATTTAACCTTGATGTTAAGTACCGACTGCAGCTTCATGAATTCAAAGTGTGAGCAAAGCAAATTTCGGGGCTGCCTTGATACTGAGGTTACTATCAAACGTCACTTGTAGGTTAAACGGCAAGGTACTCTGCTTTTTTTGCTTTGAAAAAAAATTCGATGACACCCTCATTGCAAAAAAAAACTCAAAAATTCCGCGAAGTTCTACCAAGATTCGAACCATGGACTTTCAAAACACAACACCAGCACCTAAGCTCCAATCCACTCGATCACGCCGGAATTTTTTTTTCTTTACTGCATAGAAAACTGCCCTTAATACTGCCTACAAAATTTATGAGTCATCCAAGAAGATGCACATCACTGCAGCTAGCTAAACTAAACCGTCCGTTAAAACTCTGGCAAGCAGACGCACGCGTCCAACAGATGCAGCCATTCTGGTGGGTCACTTTGCGCCGCATAAATGCTCCGCACCAACGCTGCTTGCTCCCGAAAAATGGACTTCGTTGGGCGAGGGGGTCCGCGTGCCTGTCCGTCATGCGGCACTTCCACAAGCTATAGAATCCGATCACAACAAATATATCATAGGGCACTCCATTAACGTCTCTAAAAGGCAAGAACCGAATTGTATAAGGGGTAATGTCCATGTCCTTTTTAAGAGTTCGTTGCAACACATCCCAGAAAAACACCGCATCCCGGCACAAAACAAAATAATGATGAATGGTTTCAGGTTGATTGCATAAACGGCAATCGTCAGACCAAGGAATAGACATTTCTTTCCCGCGCAACCGTGTTTTCACTGGGAGTGTTGATGTATGCAGCTTAAAGAAAAACGTTGTTGCATTTGGAGGAAGACACATACGTGTGACCCGCTTCGAGACACTGTCCTAATGGTGGACAATGTAAGGCTGGCGATAAACCGGCACTGGGAACAGACTCTCTAATAAAGTGTTCGTCAAAGCCTTCCTGGAAAGGGTAAACAGATATTGCAGGGAAAACCTCGCAGTAAGGAAATTGAAGGTGTCGACCACCTCCTATAAAAACCCCCATGGCGGCTTCGTACTGACTTCACCAGTGGAGACAAGCAAAACCGTAAATGAAAACTTATGCGCTGTTGAATAACGTTGAGCAGAAGTGGATGATGCCTCACCTTATAGAAGAAAAAGCGAGATACAAGCTGGTGTACAAACAAATGTATCAGCCCAGCACCCCCAGAGACTAATTGAAGAAACAAATTGTCCCTACGCATAGGTTCCCATTGGGACCACCCCCCACAAATGTTTCAAAAACTTTATCTAGAGCTTGTACTTTAGAACACGCACAGTGGAGTACTTGCAGCACATAAACAAGCTTTGCGACAAGCAAGACATTACAAACGTGCGCACGCGCAAACACAGAAAGTTCTCACCCCATCCATGCCTGAGAGGCTCGCTTGACTTTTTGGAGTGCCAATGACCAATGAGGCCCGGTGTTTCGTATTTGGTGCAAAGGTACACCTAGGTATTGAAGTGCGTCCTTATCCCAAGTAATGCCACAAAATAAGGACGGTTTCGCACCCCATTCACCAAACCACAATCCCTTTGTTTTGTCCATATTCACAGTCTGCTCCAGACGTGCCACAAAACTGCCTTGGTGATGATTAGGGCTTCTTGAACGCTTTTTTTATCAGCACAAAAATAGGCAATGTCAACCGCGTAAGCAAGGACCTTACCTCACAGGATAGCGATGAAAAGCCCCGTACTCTTTCGCTCTGCTGAATACTATGGCACAGAGGTTCTAGGTATAAGGCAAACATCAAGGGTTAAAGGGGGCAGCCCTGTCTAACAGACGACTTAATCGAAACTGGCTTAGACAGAACGCGGTTTGACGACCAGCTTGTGTGGTGCACAGTTTTAAATGAAGCTGAATGCGTTTTACAACACACTCCCTAATTTAAAGCTGCCAATAGTGCGAAAAGAAAATCATGAGAAACGCGATCAAATGCCTTTGACAGGTTCAATTGGGATAAGGGCCACCTGCTCTGCCGAATCAGAACACACTCCAATATTGAATGGGCAACATGTATGTTTGTTTGAATGCTCCCTACCTCAAATACCAGCAAGTTCGGTGAGGTCCTACTAAACTAGCGATGACAAGTTTGAAGGCGCCTAGATAAACTCTTGCGAAAACTTACAATATACATTGCAGGAGAGATATTGGCCGATAGCCCTTCAACCGATTTCAGCTTTTGTTCATCTTGCGTTTTTCGGAATTAAAACTGTGTGTCCTAAAATAAAAGGTTGGCGGCCAAAACATCATGGTCGTATGCTGCTGTGAATATGTCTAACAGAACGGGAGCAAGGATAGCAGAGAACTTTTGATAAAACTCTCCTATCAAACGATCTGGCCCCCGGGGTCCTTGGTTTATCTTAGGGTCTGAGATGGCAGCCCCTAACTTCTTCGAGTGTAATAGCCCAGAAACCATGAGCGCACTCATCGTCTGTCAGCTTTGGCAGTAAATCAATGAGGAACAAAATTCTTGCCACCGAGCTAATAGACATTGACCCCGCAAATAGCGTGCTGAAATGGTCATGGAAATCACTTGCAATTTCAGCTGCTTCAGTGTTACTTAATACCGCTATGTTGAATTTCGATTACTTCCTTTGCAAGTGCTGACTCCCGCTCATCATTTAGTGAACGACGAGTGGGGTAGCTATCAAAGAATTTTTCAGTTCTCGACCGAATTAGAGCGCCATGGTATTTTTCGGTAACATATTGCTGAAGTTGTGCCTTAACAATGCCAATTTCCTCTACACCCGATTCCGGGACTGACCGCTTCGAGTTCATGAAGCCCTATCAATGTACGAGTTAGTTCCCGTACATAAAAACGTTTTTTAAAAGCGAAAAGCGTGCGGATTCTTCTATTGCGCAATTCCTTACCTCCTGTTTGAATAAATCCCATTTCTAATATCAAGAAAGACGGTGTGTTTCAAGAATACTAGTCAAGCAATCAGATATACGTTTACAAAATATTCCATCGGCCAATAAAGAGGTATTAAGCTTCCACAGATCCCATGGAGGCACCACGCTACGCGGTATTCATCTTCCTAAGCAAACAGATACCACGCAGTGGTCTGTGAAGAAGATCGGGCGTACAATATAGTCACAAATGCTAGGCCATCTCTTCTGCTGAAATGTATATGCGGTCAAGACGACCATTCAAATTGCTCTGAAAGTGAGTAAAGTGCATGGTACTGCCTTTTACCTGACCAACATCGACAAGACCATTATCATGCACTAAATCAGATAGGGTGGCTGCACTTTGGTTGTATTGTGAACGTGGTCTAGATCGGTCTCGCTCACAGCAGACACAATTAAAATCCCCATGAGCAGGATTTTCGGTTGTGTGCGCAAAACATTCCCTAGTGACATAAAAAAGGAGTTACGTTCCCGACAATTCACTGGAGCATAAATGCATATGATACGCCATTCAACTCCTATCATAAAAACATTCACCAAAAAATTTTATGAAACATCCCCTTGCGAGGGGCACGGTCAAATGCAGAGCATTTTCGGGGGGAGCACGACGTTAAGTAGGTTGGGTTACGTTAATGTTGTTGCAGTTGTTGCTGTTGGTTGTTATTGTTGTTGTTATAATTATTATTGTAATTATTGAGGAGTCGTAATTAAGTGGTCACGTGACATCATTTATTATCTGGTTCGAAAGAAATTGACAGCGAGAGCGAACGCCGAGAACCCCCCATCACGGCACGACCGCGCCACGACCACGTCATGGCTACGTAACGATCACGCCACAACTGTTGTTGCTCCCGCGCCCAAACTACGACGTATCCGCGCCCCGCGCCCCACCCTGTTGCTGAATGCGATCCGAGCACGCAGAGAACACGCGAGGAGCAGCGGAGAGCAGGCGAGGAGGAGTGGGGGAGAGGGCGCACCTGGAACGGCTGTTGCGGACGAGGCCGCGCGCTCCCGTTTGACTTCGGCGCCGCGGAGCGCAGCCGCGGCGGAGAGGAAACAGACGACGCAGGCGACGCGCCTCCGTTGTCATAGCAACGCGGCGCATGCGCAGAGAGCAGTGGGGGTGAGATCAAGTGCGAAACGTGAGAAGCAGCGGAGAGCAGGCGAGGAGGAGTGGGGGAGAGGGCGCACATGGAACGGCTGTTGCGGACAACGAGGCACGCCAACGCCGGGTTACATCGTGAGTTAACGAAATGCTCTGCATTTAATAAAACACCCAGCATCATCTATACTACAGGAGAGACTGGAAAACTCAACTTTCTTGCTAATAAGCAAAAAACATCCACCAGACAAGCCTGCAGAGGGACTAGCACATACGCTGTAATGTTCTAAAAGGGTTCTAATGCAGCAGCCGTGCCCTCATCACTGCAGAGCTTTGTCTCCTGGATGGCCGCAATGTTTAAGGAGGCGTAAAAGCTGGTATTGCCTTCTCCTGTTTCTTAGACCTCTCACGTTAAGTGTAGCAGCGTGCACTTGCCATTTTGTTGGAGCATCTTAAGCGACCTTTTCACCTCCAGATGGGCCACCCTTGAGGGAGGTCTTCGATCACAGTGATTTTCCTGACTTTTTCGAGCCAGCCCGCATCACAAAACCATTAGTCACCACAGCCATGTCGGAATAATCTAGAGCATTGGACGCTTGCTTTTTGCCAGCGCTCAATGACTTGTCCTCGCCGTAGGCAGGAGCTGGCCTCTTCACCGATCCGCTGTTGCCATCCGGAACATCCTCTGGTAGAGCCGCAGCATCCGCCCAAGATGCGGACGGCAAGGTAACGGAACTGTCATCTCCACCTTCTCCGCACGAGATATCACTGCTGCCATCATCGCTGGCAGGTAAAGGTACCGCATCATGAACCTCCCCTGAAGCATCATTCGAAGCTGTCGAATGCGGGTCCATTTCCTCTTCCAGGTTCTGCTTACTAGACTGAGAATCATCCTGCCGCTCGCGATCAGGTGGCACAGGGTAGGGCTACAGTTCCTTGTGATCCTCCACTGGAGAATCGTGAGGCCGAGCCTCCGGATTTTCCGATAGCACCGACTGGCCAACTTCACCTGATGCTTCAACGACCTCCGTCACATCCATGACATGAGCAGAGACGTAATCTTCAGTAGTTGATTCCTGGCCATGCCGAACTCTCCGTATGTCATGACGCATCTTTCTGCGGTATGACCATATCGGCGACACTCGTTGCACCGGAGTGTTCGGCACTGCCGTTGCACGTGCCCAATCCTGCTGCACCGCAAACAAAGAGGTGTACTTACAGGAATCAGTACAAGACACTGGCTCCCATAAATGTCCATTATATGGTGCACATCAGAGACCGATACTCCATCCTTTAGTGTAAGGGACACCTCGCGAGCTCCAGTCTCCATATGGTCCATTCCCGGACACCGCCACACTTCTCTGGTAATGGATTGGGTGGTTCCAAATGGTTGGAGCGCTCCTGTTACTCTACGGTTTTCCATGTGACGCGGCACCCAAAGTAGCTTCATCTCAACATTCTTTGTATCCGGGTCAAACACCATACACTGCAATCCTTTGACGATGAACTTCTCGAGCTGGACTAGCTTCTGCTTGACGGGGCTCGACACTCAAGTAACCATCCACACGTGGCTCATTTGGAATTGCCCTATACACAAGACGTCGCGGAGGTTGATCATACGAGCCAGAGGATCCCTAAAATCGGGAGCATGGTATGGCCGGCCTTTAAAGTGCGCATGCAGGAAGACAGTGTTCAAGATAACATTACCGGTTGGCAGACGGGGAAGGATAATCTTGTACGTATCCATGTAAGTTCCGGACGAAGTAGTACCTCGGCCAGTGGCCGATACGCTGTTTCCAGCTGAGAGCATAGAGAAACACAGCCGCTCGGATGCGCGGACCCAAGAATTTGGTACCCTAACAGAGGCTGCCAGCTAATATTGTCGAGTGATCCATTTTGGTCGCATTTGACAAAGTTCGGCAGTGCTAACAATTGTTTCTTCCGCACCGATCTTGGAGGCGTGGTCAATTATGCTAATACTGCAAGTGATGTAACCAAAGCTGCCTTCTTTAAGCCAAGAAAAGCTATCGCGCTTCATCGTTCCCCCTATGCAAGCTATGGTAGCCGCGAATGAAATTGAATGCACCGCTAGATTTCTGGCGTTGATAAACTTTGTTCGTTACGCACCGATCTTGCAGACAAGCCCATCATGCTAACACTACAAGCGATGTAGCCAGAGCTCCCGTATTTAACTCACAAAAAGGTCTCCCAAACCCCCAATCTCCCCGATGAAAGCCAAGCTAGCCACGGAGGAATGCGCACTTTCGAACAGAAATAGCTTGTAATTTGCCTCAAGGCACCAAATTTCCGCACGTTATAAAAATGATTGTTTTCTGCGAACGTAATGACCCCAAACCAGGAGATGGACATGAAATCCGGACGATGTCGCCTGCCTTCGGATGCTTTCTGGCGCTGCGTCGATGCTGATATCTGGCGAACAGCATTGACATCGACGTAGCTACATAGGAGCAGTGGGAGAGTGAACTTGCCAGCTCGGACCTAAGTAAGCAGCTTTGGCTCGCTGAAAGGGCGAAGACGGCAAGACACACCAACTGGACTGAGGACCCCGCCCACTTCGAAGCGCGATCTACCTGTTCAATAAAGTTTTCTCCTTCTCGTCCTCCTCCCGCGTCAGCTCACGTCGCCGTGCATTTTGCCGACGCCGTCAACGCGGGGCGATGTCGACGCGCGAAAGCGCGGAAAATACGCTGCAAGTGGTTGCGACCTCAGAACAACCCGTAAAATTACGGCGCCCACAACCCAAGGCAGCTGTATTTTCACCACAGACCCTGAAATTGCCCTAAATGCCGTAATCTAGATTGTCGGTACAATTACAGTTTTCTTTAAAAAAATGCCCATGCTCAAGCTCTTCGTGTATATAAGTGGCAACTGATATCTGTATTTACCAATAACTTGGGCATCTATTTCGCAACGCGTTTTATCGAGGTGGGTGTCTTTCAGGAACTAGTTTTTCCCTTGGACGAATACAACACAGGAATTCGCTGCGCGACGAGTCCCATCGTCTGGCAGTGTTGTATTAACTGCAACTCCGTATCGATACGCGGTGCTACAGGCCGGTGTCGGCACGGGTGTGCATGCCTTCAAGTTTCATTATTTCGGTGATTTGACTACCGTGGATTTATCTACCGGAAGAAGAAATACTGCCAAGTAGTGGAGGTAAGTGAGTACTAGTGGCCCTTGTTTTCTTGTCATACGTATTTAACTTAGCAGAGTAGCTCTCGAACTTCGGTACGAGTAAGCGGTTAGCCCTAACGATTTGAGGGACTCGCTTTGTGCGTTGCGGAGATTTGTCGGTAGACTTTGGTTGCTGCGTTTGTAAACAGAATCAATTCTCTCGCAATTTCTAGCCCTGTGTTTGGTGAAGTGTTTGTGTTCTGTCCTGTTTTGCTAGGCGAATGTTTTGATATGAAATGAAATAAGGGAAGCTGGAGAGTGCGAATATAAGTGCCTGTGCGAATATAGGCGCGTGTGCGAATATAGGCGTGTAAAGGTTACACGCACATTGTGTACTTTTAGTACGCACATTGTGTACTTTTAGTGTGATATTGGTTTTTGTTTCGTTTCTGCAGATGCCGTTTTTTTTTTCGTCATAATAGTTTTCGGTGAAAAAACATGCACAGTAAATTGAATGATTGCCGTGCGTGTAGCATTAAAACAAAGTAATACATCGAGTGAATTCCGAGAGTACAGCATTAAATTAAAATGCCATCTGGATGCTTTTTTCGCGTTTCGATTGAGTGTTCAGTCTTCTCGAACGCTCAGTTTGTAACGTCATGCTATGTAACGCTATGACGCTATGTAACGTCAGAACTACACGCATGTCGTAACTGGTACAGCAGTATGAGTAGCGCTGCTTGTGCTTCGTACTTTTACTGCAGCATCCAGGGGTGAGACAGCTGCGCATATTGCGCAGTCTTGATACGAAAGTGTTTTCCTGCGCCAGGCTGCTCCAAACGCTTGAAAATTGCAATAATTGCGCCAAACTGCTCCAAAACAGTCTGAGAGCCAAGGATTTTAACGCTCCCGTCAGTTTAAGCGGGGAAAATGCTTACTAACGGCACAATTTTCCTCCACCCCCAAGGTGATGCTGTTTGTAAAGCTTCAATTGATTAATCATGCAATAAAAAACCCATAAAATTGTCCCGAGATTAGTTTTTTCGAAAGTCGCAATGTCGGGTTGCACATTTTATATTCTGTGCATTTTTATTCTGTGCATTTTTATATTCTGTGCAAGTTTTCCCATCGAAAACCATTGCAAAGTCCTTTACAAAAAATAGTTTTGTACTGAGGCGGCAAACCACCCGTGCAAGTTGATGAAAAAAACGGCAATTTCCGGAGCCCCGTATCTCTCGAACACGACCGGCTTTAGACGGTCGTGCTCCAGAACAACATTACTGGGCGCCGCCATCTTGGTGTGGTGAAGATTGGAGAACATGGCCGCCCGGCGAAGCCGTTGCTCGTGGTTCACACCGATTTCTACCGTGGTTTTGGTTCTGAGGGTGGCTGCGTTTACATTTAGTCGTTTGGTTTGTTGCGGGAAGATGCGTGACTTCAAAGACGGGAATTCATCAAAAACAACGTGGCACCCGCGAATTCGCCGTGTTTCGGCCTTGAGTGTGAGGCGCGGTGTATACACGTTGGCGCGGTGCGCGTGCTTGAATTGATATTTTGGACTCTTCGCGGTGTTATGAAACGCTGAGTTATTGCTGCCTTTGACAGCGAGCTTGCGAGTGGCGGTAATGGGATGATCGACACTGCAAAAGTGGCGGCGCAGGCTACGTCGCCGCAAAATCTGCAAGCAGAGTCCGGTAGCTGGACGGACTATAACTGCACGCTAGTGAGAATGGCTCATCTATCTGAAGTCAAATTTAATGCCAAATGGGAGGTGGCTAAACATACCAACGTTATTCATATTACGTTTGGAGTGAACGTGCGCCTTGGGGATTGAAATGGGAGGGATTGAAATAATTGGAGTGGGTACTTTTGTTTAAGCAGATCGTTTTTCAGTTCCTCACAGTTGGAAAAAAATCTGTTTCCTTGGAGCATATCCGGCGGAAGCGATGCGCCTGACTATAGAGTATACCCGTCTTTCCAGTGATTAATGTGACTACTTTGAAAATGCAAATATTGATGGGAGTCTGTCGGTTTTCGGTAAAGTTTGGTATCTAACCTGTTCTGGGAGACAGAAACCGTCACGTCGAGGAATTTGATGCTGGTAGCGGAAAATTGGTGTGAGAAAAAAATGTTAGTGTGGACCGCGTCAAATTCGGCTATAAATCTTAGGAGACTGGATTATCCGTGTGGCCAAATCAAGAAGACATCGTCGATGAATCGCTTGTAAAAAACTGGCTTCAATTCGACGTTTGCAAGAAACTCCTCCTCGAGAACTGCCATGAAAATATTTGCATAATTTAGCCCTATCCTTGTGCCCATGGATGTACCACTCTCTTGAACATGGTGTTTGCCATTGAATTCGAAATTATTTAGCTCAAGAAATAATCTCAGTAATAAGGCCAATGTGGAATTCTCAACTGGCTTAGGCTCCCGCGACTCACCGTAAGCGTGGATCACCGCTTGTATTCCACCAGAGTGGGAAATATTGTTATACAGTGATGTGACGCCCATGGTGACGAGCAGACAGCCACTGGGAATCTCAAGGTCTAATATTTCAGAGAGGAAGTGGTTGGTATCTCGTATGTATGAAGGAACGTTAGGGGGAATTTTGTTGATTAAGTTGTCTACATAGAGGAAAATATTTTCGGTAACCGTGCCTAAGCCAGATACGATTGGGCGACCAGGGACATGTGCCTTGTGAATTTTGGGCAAAAGGTAGAACCTGCCTGCTATTGGGATAAGTGGTAATTAGAGAAAGCACCGTCTTTTTGTCTATTTCTTTGGCCTCCAGTAGGGCTTCGAGGTTTTCCTTGACAATTTTATATTCAAAAGTTGGATCAGACTGAAGAATTTCATAAAAGGATGTGTCGGATAATTGTCGGTCAATTCTTTGATGTAATCATCTCGATTCATTATCACTATTGCTCCACCTTTATCAACGGGCTTGATTACAATTTCGTGGCTACATGCCAGCTAAATTTTTGTTCAGCAACGGGAGGCGGCAAACTTTATTGTTCCCGGCCGCTACAAAGTGTGTACCCCTCGCGGATTTGGGCTGCTCCAGTGGTCAGGTGGCCAGGGTTCCAGTGTTGAGATGGTCAGGGGGCCGGTATAACGGCATAAACATCCCGGGTTCACTTTCCGGGTCCTCCCACATTTTATAGCAAAGCTTTCTCTCTGTACCAGCCAACGGATTTCGTCGTGGCGTGCGCGACATGACACTTCCAAGGAGCCTGGGGAGGTGACGGGCGCTTTTCACTCATGGAGCACAGTGCAGATGGCACGGCGAATGGGCTCTATTGCCCAGTGTTTTCCGCGCGCCGGAACCTTCTCTCTCCACTGGGCGCATCGGAGGGACCATTCGGTTGGCGTTGTTGTCTGCGTTAGCTACGGTAGTTTTGGGCCTGTTTTGCCACAGCTTCGTGTCCATTGCGTGCTTCCTTCCCACGCCTTGATTAACTTGTTCGACAGCACCTCCGGGATAACGTGGACCCGACGGAATTAAGTGGTGGTTCGGCAAAAATACGTTACGGGTGGGTTTGCATGGCAGGAAAACAAAATGTTGTGACCACATACTGACACCTCGCCACTAGAAAATGGGTACCATTCGCGCACTGCTTGCCCCGAATTGGATTCTTTTTCTAAATTGGTGAATACCAATTCAGTTATGTTTATTGGGGATTACAAAAGGCGAAAGCAGCAACTGGTTGTGATAAATAGCGATGATAAAAGTTCCTTCAGCTTCGTCTCAATTCTCAAACTTATGGAACTAAGTAGTGTCAATCTGTATACATGGGAATAACTATGCTTACATGCCCAATTGTTTCGGTGTCTGCGCTTGTGACGATCGTCGGTGTAGCCCGCACTAGCACATCAGGATCGCTAGGTTCCGCTGTCGCACCATTTGAAAGACGCTGCTCTCGGTTTTCTTTCCGTGGACGCACGGCTGGGCTACAACAGCGACGTCCACCGCTGTACCCCAGCTGTGGCCGACACTACTCCGTTTGGGATGCCGCCCCCACTGACCCCAGGTAATGGCTCGAAAAATTTGTGGTTTCACTCTTTTAGAGACAAGTGTGTGTATTCAAGTGACGTCGCATGGACAAATAATGTGGGTGTCGCGTTTACAGCTTTGCTTTCCAACCA
The DNA here is from genome assembly GCA_013339765.2 of Haemaphysalis longicornis. Taxonomy (NCBI): domain Eukaryota; kingdom Metazoa; phylum Arthropoda; class Arachnida; order Ixodida; family Ixodidae; genus Haemaphysalis; species Haemaphysalis longicornis. The sequence goes on from CM023451.1 coordinate 92,940,016, forward strand.
CCTTCGCAGCGTCGATGGGAGTCAATTGTTCGGTTTGTGGAGGGTTCGATGTTTTGGTAGCGTGAGCTACACTGGCCGAGGTTGGGCAGTTTCGCGTGGCTCCTGGAGAGCCGTGCGGCGCATGCGCGAGGAGCAGTTACGTCACACAGCGCACAGAATGTTGCTCGCTGCCCGGCGTCCCTGACACACCCCACGCGCCCAGCATCTTCGCCAACCTTTGTTCCACACGTGGCGGCCCGGTGCATTTGATGATCATGCAAGGGGTGATCGGGCGTGGAACCAATGGCTCGTGCGTCGCAGCAACACTGGCGTGCGCCTGTGGAACCAGCTTAGCTTGGGGCGCTTGGGGACGCTGCACCAGAGCCGGTTCATAAATATACATGTGTCACATAATGCGTATACTGTTTGGGTGTCATTGAAGAGGCATTAAGCATGATCCTCAAGCTAATCCTAGACAACCAGGAAAGCTAAGAATAACCAGCTCAACCTTAGCTCACGATAAGTATATCCTGGCATAGCGGAGCTAAAACACTGCTAATTGTGTGATACGATTGACGAATTTGTGTCGGCCTAACAGGTTTGCTGTTAAAACTAAACCTGAGAAATAATCACTTCATCCATGCAATCAATTCTTTTGGAAACCGCCTGAAATTAGTTTAGAGCGAAGACATAACCGCGAAGTGAGTTTTTTAGTGGTGCCAGGTACCTGAGGATGAAAGAGTACTCCCCTCTTGTCCCTAGTGAATTCTAAAAAGACTTATGACGCAAGAACTCTTCCTTGCGCTGGGGAAAAATGATGAACGCCCTGTTGTGAGCACTATAACAACCCTGCAAAAGAAATAGGAAATCACCTGCCTAGACATAGAGGGAATGTTAATTCTATCCCATGGTCTGATCGCGTTGTAGCTGTTGAGTATGGGCTACCCGCGTTGACACCCACTAAACAACCCCAGGACCAATCACAACACTAATGAGTTGGTGCTCAACCTCAATGAAACATCTAGTGGATACGCTTGCAGATGCAGCTTTGTGAGAATAGATGTACACTCAATGCCCGTTATTGACACGATCCTCACAAAGGTGAAATTTTGCGCTTCAAAAACAAATGAAATGAAATGAAATGAAACAAAAGTTCTCATGAAGCAATGATATTACTTCCGGAATACAAGGCATGATTTCAACACGCCTATATTTTGATTGATTTTTAAGTTTAACGCGCCGACGCAACGCAGGCGATGAGGCGCGCCGTAGTGGAGGGCTCGCAATAATTTTGACCACTTGGGATCTTTAACGAGCGCCGAAATCTCGTACTCACGGGGGTTCTTACTTTTCGCCTTCATCTGAGAAGCGGCCGCAGTGGCCGGGAACAGAACCCGTGACCTTAGCACGCCTACATTTTATGCTTCAATATAAATTGCCGCGATAAAAACGCAGACAATATATTAGATACGACCTTTACTCACTGTATAATCGACATGGTAGCCTTGTTTGTTCGCTTCTTTTCCATGGATATCCTTATGCGTTGGGTTTCACGAGTATTTGCACTTACAAGAAATTATTGCAATGAAATACTCGTGAAAAAGTCTACTTATTAAACCAATTCGCCAAAAAGGCGCGGAAAATCCGGCCACTTCTTCTGGTGCTTTGCGGCAAATGACGCTGTAGAAAGCAAGCAGCTGCGTTTTCTGACAGATGCCAGGGGCGCGGAATAATAACCGCTTAGACTGATTGACTAGAGCTGGAAACCATAGACTAAGGTTTTTGATGTTCATTGAGAATTCAACGCGCCGACGCAACGCAGGCTATGAGGCGTGCTGTAGTGGAGGGCTCCGGATTAAGTTTGACCACCTGGGGATCATTAACGTGCACCGAAATCTCGTACACACGGGCGTTTTTGCTTCTCGCCTCCATAGAAAAGCGGCCGCCACGGCCAGGAATCGAACCCGCGTCCTTGTGCTCAGCAGCACAACATATACTAAGGTGAAAGGGCAGGTTTTTTCAAACGTTAAACACCTGACACTCGAGAAATTGTAACTTTACGACTGAAGTACTCTTTGTCACTCTTTTTACGCATTTCTGAAGAACAAGTGCTTTAGAAAGCAGCCCCATACGATTAATGGGGGTCTCCCAAAGTTGCGAAAGGCGCGCCGCCTACATGTCTCCCGATGACCGGTTGCAAGGAACGTACTCATGATGATAATATGATGCCGTATAGACGCCGAGAAACTTAGTATTATCTCAGTCTCTAATCGTTCTTGATTTCAGTGCCTTCCCTCACCTCTATGTTGAGTTTTCTATGGCGCGCGATGCTGTGATAAATTAAGCTTTGTCGACTCACTTCTGTGTGGTATGTATTTTCATTGGGCAGATGTCTTCAATTTTGCCAATGACGGGCTTTTTATCTACTCAGACGACCCGCCCCATCTTGAAAAAGGCGTCCGTGGTTTTCGCCAGCGCCGCAAATCTTGTAACAGGTGCTGAACGGGCTCACAGTGGGCACGTCGGCGTCGGGGCGTTGGAGGCAGCTGTCGCCTTTTGCATCTTCTTTTTAGACGGGCCGGGTGTTCCCAAAACCGGCACCTTTCATTCCAAGCTTCATACTTTTGCATTACGGCAGTCAAAAAACAACAAGAACAATATATTGAAGCGCACTGAAGAACACGATTGGCCCAACAATGTTTCCTCAAGTAGCGACAGTGACGCCAGAATTGAATCGGCTGTCAACAACAGGTCCCGAACAGAGGTAAAGTGTCCACCTGACATAAATGCACCTGTACATACAAACGTTAACTAAGAGGGGTCCGACCAACCTGCCACTGTGAAAGAAGGCGAGACATGAAAACTCTAGTAGAGACGTTCTACAAGTTGTCTCAAACCCGACGCACGAACAGGCGCGAATAATCGGTGTTGCACAGGACCTGCTTCCCAGGAATTTTGGCTATGGTGGGCGCCGCACCAAACCTCTGTTCGCAGAACATTCCAGCAATGACCACTGAAGAAATTTCCCTGGACTTCGCCATACTTGTAAATACCGGCGCAAGAACCGCCAGTGAGGCTACCGTTTTCCCGGAACGACTGGACATGAACCATGCAGGAAACAATGCCGCTGGTGAAAGTGTCCGACGCAAGAACAAGTGAAACGACAATGACATACCCGTCCACTGTGTTGTCTTTTTTTCTCTGCGGAGGATGTAGTGGAAACTTTATTTCCCACAGAACAAAGTTCGTACCGATGTCAGTAGAAGAGGACGATGACGAGCGACAGTGACCAACAGAGGTAATCTGTCTTTCCCTTTACCGAAAGCGTTGTAGCCGCTAAAGCCTACCTATGGGCCACTTTTTGCTGATTGGGATAACTTGTAACCGTAAGGTGTCGCAGCTACCATCTGCCTACGCCGTGCGGGGGCTTCAGACGCTTGTGGCTTAGGGTGGTAAAAAAACGCCTCTATAGGCGTTTTAGGGGCGACGACCCTCATGGGCTGGGGTAGTTGGCGTCTCCTGTGGTCATCGTTGTTGTCGCAACCGTCGTCTAATGTAGTCACGATACTAAAACACAGGTAAACTGTTTACACCTCGCGCTGGAGCGCTTCGTAACGCTTACTAAAGAAAACATCGGGGCACTCGTTTACGCCTCGCGCTAGAGAACTTCTTCCTTCAAATACAAGAGACTTTTACGACAAAGCTGTATACCTCTACATCCCAATGCTTTCAACTCTGTTGGCAAAAATGCCAAGGCGCCAAGAATACTTATACACTGCATGGTTCGCCCCTCCATGGGTTTCAGAGTAGGGGAGATGGCCCTGGACTTTTTTTCATGTAGCTCTTTTTGATAGGAACGAGAAGAGTATGAGGGTATCCGCACTCAGCAGAGTTTTGGCTTGGTGTGTAAACGCTTCTGAGATAAAGAGCATGCAAGATTTGCCGAAGGCGTTTTCACAGCGACACTGAGAAGCGGAAACAAGTTGGCCTGCATTGATACATTACAGTGCCCAGAAGTACAACTTTCTCGCAACTAGCAATGGTCTAATAGGGCAAGCCTGAAACATGAAAACAGGTGTCGAGGCTTCGTAAGCTTTTGGGTACTACGATTCGTGCTGCCACAAAAGTTGTGAAACGCGAAAGCTCATTCGAGAACATTCTAGAGATGTTTTCCTGAACTAAATAGTTCCTCAGTGGTTGAGCATGTGAAATAAATGTAAATAACAGATTTGTGTGAGGACATTCCTAAGCATAGTACACACTTCCAGCACAGACATACCTTCTGTGAACCTACATACCAAGCTTGCGCACCCACGCTACCAGAAAATTGCCGACACAACAAATACAGACAAGTAAGATGGCGAACCACGAGAACAAGTTAAAATAAAGTTAAGCTGTGTATCCAAATTATGACTTGTGGGGTCAGTGCAATTAATTTGTAATGTTCTAGATCATTATTCGCGGAAATGGATTTTGGAGCATATGTCATTAGTACAAGTATGCACGAGGTATGTACTGCCACGGTTCATTTGATTTGATTGAGTAAAGTTGAGTTAGGATTGTAAGTTCTGTCACCATTTTAAGAGAACTCCTTGCTGTGGAGCGGTAAGTAGGATACATAGCATACATATTTTCTATTATATGACTAGCACCCAATACCCTTGCTGAGGAGTTATTAGAGCGTCACTGGTGGACCGCATTCTCTAGCCGTTTGGTAAACCACTATTTCCTTACATATCTAGGCAAGCTTGGGTAAAAAAATATTATACTGCCCAGTGAAAATGGCTGGTATCCCGGTAATATGAACCTGATACAGAGGGTAAGGACAGGGACAATATACTATACATGTTTCCATCGATACCACCGGCATCAAAGCGCTGCAAGGCTGTAAGTTGGCTACGGAAGACTAGCACTACAAATGCGTCATACGAAGTTTGAAACGGCAAACGTCGAAATAGCTATCTTTCCAGAACCGTGAGGTGATCCTTAACCCTGTAATGCCCAACTTATCATATAAGATACGCCATTTTCCGGATTTTTATATTCGCCCCTGCGGCTTTCGGCCGCCAATAAAAGCACACTGTAACATTTCTGATACCTCCTAAGCATTTTGAAAAAACTATGGCCGATAACTGGCCGCACTGAGTCCCAAACTCAGTTTGGAAAATGTATTCCTCCATCGTAAGCGCGCCCGGCGGGTCTACACCTACTTTCAATGGGCGCATGATACACTTTTACATGCGGAAAAAGACATTGTATACCTACTTTATATGTAGGTATACATATACCTACATGTAAATGTGCTTAAGGTCTTATGCATTTATGTTACATAATGTAATTTTATAACCTCGAGAGAAAGAATGTTTTCTCGGCGTTTCCTTATTGTTTGGGTTACAAACTAATGTAATAAAGCATTAGATGTTTTATCTATTGTTTTTATTGTTTTGGCAATACAGGTTAAAGCAGCAAAGGTCATAGATGTGGTGGCTAGCGCACCCGAGATTTCGAGAGAGTACCGTACGATTCTTCGACTTGTTTCCTTCTGCGACTAAATTCATTATTCCTTGAGCCCTCTGTGGCACAGCAGAAACTGACAGATGCCCTTCGACGAAGGAGGCCGTGCTCGTCCATTTGTACATTGGGGGAGCCGCCACGTCCCCTCCTTTACCTGTCCCGGCGCCCCTTCTAATGGAATGGGAAACGCGTATAGATGCCTGAGCGGCCGGTGGGCCCGCCTACTCCGGCGTCCCAGACCCTGTTGAGCCAGCTGCGAGCACGGAGGGCTGCGCCGAAGCCCTATTTGAAGCAACAAGCGCGGTTTAGAATATCAACCGTGGAGTCCTGGGGTCCCTACTGCCGCCGTTTAGGCTGGCGCATCTTAAATAACCTCTTCTGGCGATCACAGCCATTTCATATCTTCCGCGGCGCAGCACGAACACAGCCTGAAATAAACTACCTTGAGTGTTCACGGGAGCCCACCCGTGTCAGTAGTGCTCGTTGCCTGCGCAGACCGACGCACGCTTTACGGGTTATTAACGGCGGCTAGAGGCGAACGGGCGGGCCAGTAAACTAACCGTTCTCAGTAAGTTCATTTTAAGGGCGACTGTATTCGGAACCGGCCGCACTTAGCCGACATCAACATTTTAAATAACGTGTTAATTCTCCTGCTGCCCCGCCTACACTGCGCATCGTGAACAGGAGATTGGACGCTCTGGCGGCTCGCATAGCCAGATGCAGTGCATCTTATTCCTTTTGCCGATTCCAATCAAGAGAGTTTAGCTGTTCCCTGCCGGGTATATTGCTTGTAGAAGCTCTGGTGTCACCGTCGTAGGTTGATTTGCTATTTCCACACCTATGGTACAATGCCTTGAATAGCTTCGTATGCTTTTTAAAAACAAAACAAAGCATGATAGCTGCGGACTAGTGAAGGATTCATCCTGCCTGGCATTGTCGCAAAGCTTTGATTGACGTTTATTTTACGTGCTCAACCACCTACGAACTGTGATTCCAGGAAAACATCCATAGATGCGTCTCCAATGAGCTCTCGCCGTTCACATTTTGTGACGTCGCAAACCGCGGTACCCAAAACAGTGTGGGGCATCGTCCCGTGCTTTCGCATTACAAGTATTTTCGTCTTAAAGAACTGGTAGTTGCGATAATGGTGTATTTATACTCTCGGTACCGTAATCCATCGATACAGGCCAACTTGTTTTCAACCTTTGGTGTCCCTTTAAATCTCTGGCCTCGATTTTATGGCGTAGGGGTCTCCGTGACAAGCTACCAACACCTGTCAACAACCAGGACGTTTTAACGCCCCAGCATCCGCTGCAGTCTGATCCAGTTAGACGTCTCATCCATTACCGGCATTTTTTTAACTGAACACGGAGGTATTAGTTTTCTTCGCCTTCGCCAAACTCGTTCTCATTAACTCGCCCTGTTTCGATAAATGTTCGTCGCTGTATTGTCCGTACTTCTCAGTGTTCGTCCGAGTACAGGAAATCGATAAACAGATTCAATATAATGAAACGCAATATGGTAATCATCCATCGAACAGATTACGGCACGAACGTTGACAAGATATTATATTAGATTATTCCTTGTCGATCTTCGCGCAGTAATTTGTCCCTATGATCGTCTATGAGTGCCCGTACAGCAGTACAGTTTAAAAAATATAGACAGTTCTGTACTGCGTGGTTTTATTTAGGCATTTTCAAGTCAGGAACATTTGGTTGGATGTCCGGAACCATGTCGTCCAAAGCGTACTGGTTAGTATCTCGTGAAGTCTGACAGCTTTGCAACTTCGGGCATAGTGCGTCACTCCCAGGGTCGAAGAGTTCCAAGTTGAAGAACGGCGATGTTATATTTCCATGAATCATGATATATGTTTGTCCTTGAAGTTCACAAACTGCGAAACGGACCAGGGCGTTTGTTACATGAAATCACTTCAAAAAAGTGTGCAGTTTTGCGGGGCCGCTCTATTACGTTTGTCTGCATGTAGCACATGATTTAGGCATTTTCACTTAGGGGCTTCTTGTAATGTCTATATACCGAAGACTACGCCTTATTTTTCTAGTCTTTTCTTAAGTATTTTCTGTGTGACAACGACTGCCACAATATTTTCTTTCTGTACAGAATAGATACGGATACAAACATACATACATACATACATACATACATACATACATACATACATACATACATACATACATACATACATACATACATACATACATACATACATACATACATACATACAACACAAAAGCTCAATTCAAACACCTAGTCTTTGTTGCGCTTATTCCACTACCGGACACTTGAAATCAAAAACACTTATAGACGCAGTAAAAACTTGTAAAATGGTTAGGGTATGTAATGCAGGAGAAATAAGTCAATAAGCAGTAAAAACTTGTAAAATGGTGAGGGTATGTCAATAAGCAGTAAAAACTTGTAACAAGTGACACTGCAATAATTTCAGTCATTGTATTGCAATTCCGAAGAAAACATCTCTGCTTAGGTGATTTTCTTCCTAATCTTCCGGAAAGGCACGACCATGCTCACTCTTAACCGAACTATACTGCGGCTGTTTTAGTTGGCAAGCTTCCATTGCCAATATCAAGCTTATAGCATTCGATGCGATTGCCTAAACAAAGCAGATCCCAAGAGATGTCTTTTCTGCGATGATCATAAAGTATTTCAAAGTGCAATAATGATCAAAGATATTTCATCCTACAAAAAAAATTTCGCGACAATGTTTGGTCAAAAACTAGGATGGTTACGGGGAGATAATGTTGCGTTAGACATAAAACAAAAATCGGACAAAAGAGCCTTCGTCACAAATGGCCGACGCCCATCTACTGGGAAACCCTGTAAAACATTTTGCTCTGTATGATTAGTATCATAGCAATATTACATATCTTGCTAGAAAAAGAATCGGCTCCAAGATGACTTTGAAGCGGAGTGAACGGTAACGACAACAAGACGCATTCATTTAGCTTATAGGGCCAAGAAGCGGAGTGAACGGTAACGACAAGACGCCTTCATTTAACTTATAGGGCCAAGGACCGAACTTGATGCTGCTGCCACCTCATCATGCCTGCTTTAAAATGACGCAGGGAAGCGGCTATGAAGCATGGTACGTGTAGCCAGTTCCGCCGCAGTGTGCGAACCAAGCCTTCCCGTTTCCAACCATCCAATAACCACTACGTGACTTCACAAATATCAGCGCTCCTTGTTCGCTCAACATTCATTACGCGACAAGGAAGCGCCTCGACCTCCAAACGTGTCTCCCGACCATCACTGCCCTAGTAAGCTTCGCAAGCGTGCAAACGCCAAAGTACTACCCTCCCTCACAGCCGCCCCGAAGGGTACAAATTTGATCTTTTCTTAATTTTTATATTTTCTTTATTCCTCCACAACCTTCCTTGCGTTCGGTCTTCTCTACTACACCACCCAACTATTACACCAGAGTGGCCATTATTCATTGCTGAAGGATGGCTATTTTTGTCCCAGGGAGCCTTCCTATTATTGCTGCACTTATCAAGTGTAGCCCCTCAGGAGAACTCTGGCGGCGCAGGAGGGGAGCGTTGGGAGATTAAACATCTGCAGAAAATCAGAGAACTGTTTAGTAATGTGTTCCGCTTGTCTATAGCGAGAGTAATTTTTGTTTGTTTTTCAGCCAAATATGGACATGTAAGTAGCCAAAGACATTGAAATATTTCATTCATTGTACGTTTTCTTTTGTTTATTTTTGCCATCAATGTAAATGGATAGATTTATTGCCACGAGCTATGTTTATTCTTAAATCATGTTTGTTTTTGGCGACGATGCAAGGCGCACTCCAGAGCTACTGCGTTTAAGCTATTTTTTATTCATGTTTCGAGCATTCTTTCCCGGATTTCTTTTGTTTGAACTGGGAGTGTTGGGTAGATGCATAAAATGCACGTCTTTGACGTTTGATCGTTTCGCAAAATGTTTTTTTATTTTTCTTACTTTTTGTTTGTCAAAATTCCGTTGGACCAATTACCTTCATTTACTCTTACATAACTGTTGATGGTGTTACTTCCCCCAAATCTGCATTCTTGTGGAAATACAGGGCGTTACACAGTTCGCTGATTCTTGCTATTTTAACAATAGATGTGTTTATGCTTGAGCTTGCTGCGGTGGCGTCAACGATAAAATAATAAGAAAAAGCTCCCCCGGCTTGAGACGCCCGGTGGACCTTCGCACATTGGATTTAGCAAAAAAGAAAAGTTGCAGGTGACAGCTACGTCTAGAGGGAGCGTTTGGGATTGCAGTTGGTGCATTTACCATTTATGCTTTGCAAAAACTGCACCTCAGCGACGAGAGATACAGTATCTGCAACAATTTTCAATCACTCCGGCACAAGAAAGGAAGAGGAGATTTACAGTTTCGTGGCTCCACATGTGGGCCTGAAATGTTGTGGCTGCGGAATGTTGGTCAGTTTGAGCAAAAAGTTGATATTTCAGTATTTTAAACTGTTTATTCTCTTGCGTTCTGGCCAGTGGGAACGTGTTGTTCTTAAAGCGATAGCATTACCACACTCATTTCTCCGTTTTTTCTGTGCCTGCCAGCCGTCCGCCGTCAGCCATGCTCATCAAGCTACAGGAAAGTACAACTGAGGCAGACCGATACGAGGGCTCAGCTGTATCGGGAGTAGAGTGCAGCGGCTACTATATAGTGCAAAAAAGAATTATAATATTACGACCAAGACGGAAGAAAGACACGCAATATGAGAGGCGCCGCACCTGCACAGTGAATTTTACCAGCCATGGGTTGCTGCATGCTTGACAAATATGGTCGGCAAGCCCTGCCCTCAACGTACGCCACCAGTAAAGCCGCTTCTCCAAACTATCTGCATAGATTTCACTTCACGTACGTGGAAGCTTCAGGTGCGTTGAGCTTTCACGGATGACCAGTGCGCATGCCTCAGAACGCCAAGGATCTGCATGAGTATTACATACGTGCTTGAGGTTCGATTTGTACGTGGTGGTCTTTACGGTACTGCCGTACGCAGAGTTTACCAACATTGCGGCGGCCAGCCCTCCTGCTTCGCAGCGATAACAGCTCCGTGGCAAATCCCTAGGCGCGACATTGTGTTCGAAACCATTGAATTCGCCCTTAATTTGCCCGCTCTTACCCTCAGCCAAAGGTTCAATCAAAACACAAATCGTTTTTTAAAGAACAATTTTTCAGCTGTTAAGCACTGACAAAGTAGCGTTAGTCATCGTCACAGCAGCGGGCTCAAGAGATCACCGAGTGGCTACAGCAGTGTCAGCCTGTTGGTAGATGGGGCTAGGAATAACGCCCGGCTAAGGGTGCAGAGCGCGTGCATCCAGGCGCTCTACGCGCGGACTACCTGGCGTACGTATAACTTTTGGGGTCCCAAACTACATCCGCGTGGATGACGTATACTTTCCAGGTTTGCGGACGTGAACTCTGTAACCACGAGAAACAACCTGTCTACTAATGTCGCCGCTAGGTAACAGTGTCACCTACATAATAAAGGTGTAACAATTACGCCATGCTCCCTAAAACCCACGAAAAACTAGAACCAAGAACAAATATTGTGTGTTCTAATAAAAAATAAAACCGCGTACTCTAAAATAGAACTCCTAATTACAAGAATTTAAAATACTTTTTCGAATTTCGAATATTTGTTGGTCCTATCACCACCGCAAGCTCGATCCGGCCAACTATGAATGGGGTCACGCGGCCAATTTACAAATCCTAAACATAGGTCATCGTGTACATCAGGAACGTCACGTAACATTTTTCAGCATCTTCCTACAGAACAGGATCAGAGCCCAATCACCAACCATTGCCAAAACAGAAAATATTTGATTCATTTCGCCCACATCGTGACATGCCGAAATAGAGAAAGAGCATGAATAAAAAGCAAACGAAAACACTCTCGTAGCACTGATTGTGATGTTATGGCGTCCTGTCGCGGAAGCCGCTTTGTGATGTGAGTTTTCGGAGACCCAAGCAACATACTCGGATGCACGGATGAAAGACTGCAACACGGGATTTTGTAATTATGCGTGAAGAATGAAGAAACATGATGGAGAAAGATGGAGAAAGCCCTCCCTATGAACGGATACAGTGTACGGTTGAATGTTCGGGGGTAGCGGCAAGCGGCAGTGAGGTGGATAACTCCTAGATACGGAAGAGCCCCAGTTATATTCAGTAAAGCAAATGAAAGGTTCTTGAGCTCTTACAGATTGAAAGACTTGCTGGGATTTATGAAACCGACGACAGTAGGCTCTTGAAGAGAAGTTGCACATGCACAGAGCTTCGGCATGACGATTCCTCGGGCCCGTTGTAGAGGATGTGGACGGGGTGCCTGGTTGTCAGGTCGACATCCGCAGGACACTGTGGTTCTGGCCGTCCGGTCGACCGGCCGCAGAACCTAACGACTTGCTTACAAACAGCGAGTCTGCTGGGCCGCCCTATTCCCGATAACCTTCCTTCCCTTGATAAATACTGCTAGTTGCGTGTGGCAGCACTACATGAATTGTTCTCCAGTCTTCTTCTCCCGCAGTTTGTCGAAAGTTTTCGCGACGCCGGACGTCTCTAGCCACCTGTCAAAATAGCCAGCGAGGCGGCAAACGAACTGTACTCCGGTTTCCCCGTCTTCGGCTTTCACCTGCCTGAACTCTTCATTGTGCCCTTCGAACTGAAGAGGAATCGTTGAAGCAGGGCAAGCTTCACTTTTTTGTAATCCAGGGAGTCCTCTGGGTTCACTCCCACTATCAAGGTCAGCGCTTCACGAGTGAGGCACATGGTCAGAGCTACTGCCCCTTCACTTTAAGGCCACTTCTGCGAAAGCGCGATTGTTTCGAACCTTACAAGATAGGCATCGAGATCGTCTCTCGCGGCATCAAAGGTGGAATGAGCTTGTTATGGCTGATCGCTGTTGCGTATCCAGAGACTACGGATTTAGGTACAGAGCGATCAACTTGCGCTCTATTCTGCGCGAGCTCTAGCAAACGGATCTTCATCTCTAACGTCTTTTACTGCCGCTCGGATGCTTATTTCTCCCGTTGCGCTTCTTCCCTGGCGCACTCTGTAGCTTCCTTTATAGCCTCACGCTCTGCCTGCCGTTCTTTTACTCGAGCCAGCTGAGACTTCACCCATTCCTGAATCTGCACGTCCTTGAAACCCCATTTATTTCCTAGAGTAATAGTCTTTTCGAGGTCCATGCTGCCGCTTCACTTGTGAATGCCGCCCGTCCTGCTCTTGAAGATGTTAAGAGTCCTGTCTCGGACATCACTTGTGATTGTATGGCAGGTTCAGGGTCGCAGTGGGAGCTGTTCACAAATGACCAGGCAGGATCCACATTCCGAAACGGAACTACTTGTAAAAAAATAAAAGGTGGAAAAGGAAGGAGAAAAAATGAATAAAGAAGTCCCGAAGTCGGGCATAGCACGCGAACACGCTCTCGCAGCCAGACGAGTTCGAGTCCAAGCCGCAGAGAATTTTACAAGGGGCCTCACAGTTTTGACGGGGGCGGGAGCAGCGGCGAGTAGAAGCACCCGTCGAAGGCGACTACCACTGACGGTTGTCGTTGACGCGGCGTGGCCCCGCCATCCGAGCACAGTCACGGCACCATGACGACGTTACCGTTGATCTGCCCGAAGAAGCTGGTCGGCGGGAAAACGAGCAGTGTTGGGCTAACGCTCCCACAGGCCCGGCGACTGCCGCTGGAGAGCAGGGTCTTCACATGGTCGGCGTAACCTCAGTCCGGTCAACTGCTGCTGCTCCGCCAGGCTACCTCGGGTTAGACGATGTGCTGGTTGCCCTCGATAGCTTCTCGATCTTTTTCGAACCCCGAGGCTCGCCCCTCTTCTTCTCGCCTCCCTTGTCTCGAAACCCCCTTCGGATCTTCGCATCTCCCTCTTCATCAGCCACTCGCGCGCTCGATGCATCTTTTCCCCATGATTCTTCTGTTATCCCCGCGCTCAGGACGCTCATGACACTGATCATCGCCCCGAATATCGGTCATCCTTCCGTACCAGAAAGGTACCCCTCGCTGAAGATAGCCAAAACAAGCACCCGTTATCACAAGCATAAAAGGCCAGTCCTACCCGTCAATTTTCATGACACCAGTGCAGGTCCTGAATGGGTCTTAGAACAACTTTGAATATGTCAGAGAGGCCACTCTCCTGGCTCAAAAAACTCTTTGGGGGTAAATGTGACCGTACATACTGTGTGATATATGCCGAAACGTACACATGGAAACGTCTGACGCCATGAGGGATATATCGCCGATCCAGCGGCTCCATTGAAAACCTTCGCTCTAAAGAAAAAAATATGTAGATCCGGACCAACACAAGAAGTGGCATTAGGTTCCGTCGAGAGAAGCTAGAAAAGTTCAAAACATAATCAAAACGCCGTTCAAATCAAATGGCTGCATGCAGAGTACCTATACGCTTGTTTGTGGTAATGAAATCCACAATTATGAAAGTTCACACCACATCAACACCCGGAGAAAAGCGTCCGGAAGACAACCACGCAACCAACGAAGATCCCCGAAAACTCGCATACCGAGCTCTCTTTTGACAAGGACATCCACACTTCCCGCCATGAAAAATATTGAGAACGTCTCCTGATCCAGTCCCAGGAACACCATTCTTCCCCATGCAACACGGGGATATCAAGGCCGAAGAATCGCATACCCCGCGCAGGATACGAACCAACACATGCATCCACAATTATATTGGGCCTAAACAATTAGGTACGAAACGTGCGAGATTAACTTTAAACTGTGTTAAATACGGTGAAGCACCCAGTCGCTTTACGTGCCGTGCTCATACTGAAGGATATGCTGAGGGATGAACAAGTCAAACATTGCTTATGACACTTATATCGACACATAAGAGGCCTTAGTGACCATCGTCTCGCCTAAAAGTCCGCGGCAGCTGATGCTGAGGCTTTGTGATTATACCTTCACTTTACTCCCTTTTCTCATTCTTCTAATAAATCTTTCTCAATAAAGGTCTCTCAAAGTGTGTGTGTTATAAAAAACAAACGTTCAGCCGACCACGACGCTAGCACTTTGAAAAACTAAAAGCGTCACCTTCTTCAAACTAGCAATACCGCCGCCGCCGCCACCTTTCCCGCCCACGTTTAAACCTTTGCTGCTACTCATGGTCTGGTCGCTGAACTGAAGTTCTTGAAAAGCATGAGTTGTAAATGCCCCAACTGCAATCTAAAACGCTCCCTCCACACCTAAGTAAAGCTGTCGCGTCATACGTCTTAATGAATAAACGTTATTGGACTAATTTCTCCGTTTTTCTGTGCCTGCAAGCCGTCAGCCGTCAGCCGTGCTCATCACGTCTCCGCGGAAGTACGTCATTGATGCTAACAGGAAAACTACAACTGAGGCAGACCGATACGAGGGCTCACCTGAATCGGGAGTAGAGAGCAGAGAGAGAGGGGGAGTTTCTTATGCCCTATAACAGCAAAGAAACAAGTTTTTTTCGTCTGAGGCTCTGCTCAATTGTCCACCCGCATAGTCACGCTGGACAATGGGCGCAGGAGGTATCATAGGAAATGTTAGGTACGATCACGCTCAATTTGACACGCAAAACACGAGCGGCTGCCGGAGCTGCTACTCGGACGACGGTGGAACCGCGGAGCGAAACAATCCAGGATTAAAAAATGACCGGGTCCCTTTTCCAATTATAAGTAGCATCTGCCGTTGCTCGATCGCTTTTGACCTACCGTCTCTGCCGCCGCCGACGGAGGCGACGAGAACGTCGGCAAAACGGAGAAGTGAGATGCCATGCGTTGGTGTGATCATGTTTTAATTTTTATTAGCTCCCAGCACATGCGGAAGCGAACACAAGGCCGCTACACGTGTTGTGGGCAGTGCGCACGGCGGCGCGAAACGCATATGGCGCTATCACGTTGCATTCAGAGAGAACGGCGGGGGTAAATCCGCAGAGGTGCTCGGTGAGTCCACCATCTGTCTCCCCCGTCTCCGCATGGGCTCGTAGCTCATTCGGTAAGAAAACGGGCTCTAGCTCCGTTTCTCCATTCGTTTACAGGTTATATTCGTGGCGGTGCCAGTAACTTCTGTTATTTGTTCGGGGGAGTTTTTTGTTGACACAAATGGTCGCAACAGAACCCTTTGGGGGATGGTAGAGGTAAGAATCTAGGATTTCATATATCGGAGATGCGTAACCCGTGACGTTCTATGTTGTCCTGTGTGGTGCATGTTATATAGTGTATTACACAGTTTGTGGGCCTCATGTTTCCATTCGGGGTCTTATCTATCGCTTGAGCCTGCGGTGTGCGTGTGAATTATCCTCAGATAATTTATCGAACCGACCGTGGTTCCTTCAATGTTTGGATGTTCTTTTTTTGACGCGGGGGTTGGTTACAGGGGAGAGCAAACCACAACTTATACAGGGGAGAGCAAACCACAACTTATACGATGATAATGATAACTACTAAGGTAAATGATGACGAAGTTTACATGAGATACATTGCCTGTTTTTTGTGTGAACAGGAATCTACTCGGGAGATTTTATTGCACCTCCGTCTGTAACGAAAGTACACAAATGAACACTCGAGAAAGATTATCAGTGAAGGCGACATTTTTATTTTGTTTTATGCTTGTTCTCTAAGTGAAGGGTGTGGATCAGTGTTGTACACGTTCCTCCAAAATAGGAACTAAACCTCGTTCCTCGCCAATTTTTAAACGAGTTCCCGTTACAAGTTCCTTTATTGCGAAAGGAACGCGTTCCAGTTCTACTTTGAAAATTGGAACGTGGCGTTACATTAACGTTACAATTAGGTTTTTAAATTAAAATATATTGTCGGATAATCCTGGGTCAAAATGAAGTGAGATATTTAAAACTTACATCGAACTACGTATATTATACGAATATTAACACCACCGGCAGCAGATTATCTGGAGATAAAGATAATCAAAATAAGCGCTCCTAGGCGAATTTTTTCAGGGAGCACCGGGATAACTCCAGACGGCTCGAGGACATTTCGGTGCAGGATATTTCGGTGCGGAAATTTCAGTGTACGGACATTTCGGTGTACGGACATTTCGGCGACCAAATTATCCGGTGCTTGCCTGTTTGAGAGAGCCGTTATATTTTTATTTCCTTTTAACGTGGGTTATTGACAACAATCTGGAGCAGTGAATTTATTTTTTGATTGATGCCATGTTCGATCTTTGCCAGGTATTTTTAGAAATTCCACATTTATATATTTTTGTTTATTACCTTTTCTTGGGGACACCTGTTATTCAGCCGATTGAATTCTTTTGCACACGTTTTTTTTTCATTTTGTTAAGTTATATTCGCTCTTTTTTAGCTAAGACAATTGCCCGTGTTTACGATGGTCTACCACCTCTTTTGGATTTTTTAAAATTACACACCCTCAAATTACATAAATTACATGTACACTCTCAATATCCAAAAAGAAACAAACATTAGCTAGCCCCCCAGAATGTAGAATACCTTATGAAGAGTATTACGTAGGCTGGGCTGCCTTGCTAAAATGAATTCGCGAACACTGGTCTAGGATATTGTCGGGGAGGAAAAACGGGCCTTTTGAAAAATAGCCGAAGGTTCTAATGTCATAAATGCTGATTAAGCGCGTACCGGTTGTGCATATAAATTCCACCCATTGTGATCGGGACAACCAACCTTCGTTTAATGTTTATCATAGCATAAAAGTGTTCCGGAATATTGCCCTAAAAGAAATTGGCTAAAACGGCGCAATTTATCTATCTGAAATTCAACCCACTAAAGTATGCGCCCCCCCGCCGCCCCCCCCCCCCCCCCCCCCCTTCACCTTTCCCCGTTTATTACAAGTAAGCCGCCCCACAGAGGATATCACGACCTGGACAATACATCTATTCAAGCTCTACAAAGAACTGAATATTTTCTGTGTTTGGCAGTAAAAGAGGCACAGCAATTAAAGGAACGACAATTTGTGAGCACTGTTTAATAAATGAATTTTACTGTCAACTGAGGCTGGTAATTAAGCAAGGCTGCGCTGAAAGCTTGACGGCTGGTGGTTGCGCGCGAGCTCACTTTGATGTGGCTGCATTGGACCCAAATGCTGGGTTTGTGCTGCTTCTGCACTGCGCGAATGAGTCATCTGCTTGCGCGACATGCAGCGACCGGCCTCAGTACAGTTAACGTACTGTGGCTGAACTCCAATGCACGTAGCACGGCTGTATTTCCGGTAGCTTTAGTCCGGCTGGAGCCCGGCGACCGCATCTCGGTTGTCCTCCGGTGCCGTACTTCGGCCGTACACGAGTGGCTTTGGAATGGCCGGAGCCCTACGGCTGGAATCTGGCCGCATGGCCGTAAACCGGTCGACTGGCCGACGGACACTGGCCGTTAGACAGCCATGGGAGTATGGCCGTATACGGCCAAAATGCCCACATTTGGACATGGGCCGAACATGGCTGCCGGAAAACGGCCGGACAGAAAATCACCGGCCAAAGTACACCGGCCTGTTTTAGGCCGAACAGTCCTGTGCTGCCTGGCCATTTAAAACATTTTAATTCTTTGTTCTAGCGCCCCCCCCCCGTCTCCCTCCCGCCTTCCTCCTGCACGCTCGAATCTCGACCACATTTCTTTTTCAGCCAGATTATTTTCGGTTTCCCCTGAAAATCCTACTGGCGTGGTGGAGTTCACGGTCTCCGAAGCGTCACCGCAGTGATTTTTTTTATTTGGAACATACTGCTAGCCTCTTAATGGAGGCTTTTGCAGAAATTGGGTGGTACATTCAGAACAATGACATAGCACACTTCGCGTTTAAAACAGAGAAAAAGCTTTACATTCACCATTGGCGCACGAAACCTCTACAATGTGACACAAAAAGCCACCCAAAAAGCAGCTGAGAACACAATGGCCACTATCGTTTGGTGGCTACGCCTTTCCGTGCGTCGCGGTCATATCGACGGCGCCCCCACTCCAGGAATCGCTCTTTCTGCGCCTTCAGTCGCCCCCTTGGGAATTACCTCATCAAGTCTCGCATATCATGGATACCCCAGGTATACATCGCTTCCTCCCATTATAAGGAGCAAACCCGCCGCGGTGGCTCAGTGGCTAAGGCGTTGCGCTGCTGAGCACAAGGTCACGGGTTCGATTCCCGGCCACGGCGGCCGCTTTCCTGATGGAGGCGAAAAGCAAAAACGCCCGTGTGTACGAGATTTCGCCGCACATTAAAGATCCCCAGGTGGTCAAAATTAATCCGGAGCCCTCCACTACGGCGCGCCTCATCGCCTGCGTTGCGTCGCCGCGTTAAAACCTACAATCAATCAAATCAATTATAAGGAGCAAAACAAAATGAATAGGCTAGTGTGACGAGGGCGGCAACAGTCGTCTTATAGTTTTCGAAGTCCAGTAGACGCAATGGTGAAGCACAAGTGACACCCCTGTCTCTCTACTTAGGGGGTTGATTGCCGGCGGGGCTCAGCTTTCCCCTCCCCTAAGTAACGCCACCGGAAGTGCGATCGTTGGTTTGTTAGTTTTAAGTAGAACTGACACCGAGTGCAACGAAGGCGAGATTGATTGAGAGAATAATTAAAACGAAATGCACACGCGCCTAATCGACCTCGTTTTTCTGTTGTCTTTTCGCGAAGGTTTTGCTGTGGGGTGGAGCGCGAGGAATAGACTAAAAGCAGCAGCGTGTTGCACCGTTGGGTGAAGTGAAAGGAAAGCGCTTTGGTAACACTCAAAGTATTAGGGTTGTTCACATGAATGCTAAAATAACAAAAAAAATGGTTGAACGGATCCAAATTAACAACGTTAATTTTTACCATCTGCTACAGAAATTGGGTTTCACGTGGCAATGATCCGCCACGGTTTAGCGTTCGTTTCCACGAACGGCGGCGCAAGCACAAGTCTCGAACGTAAAATCATATCAAGTCACGAAATTACAATATTAAAGCTAAAATGTTCAAAGAATGCCTGGGACATCCCCTCACTCAAAATGTCTGGGCCAAGACGTCGTGCACCCAAATGTCCGTGCACAGAAATGTCCACACCGAAACGTCCTGGACTGAAATGTCCGACACCGAAATGTCCGGATCCCGTTTAGCAGTCCGTCCGTTTCGTTGGCTAAGTTGTTTCCGGGTTGACCGGAACCGCTCTGCTCCTGAGCGCGCGGAAGGGCGAGTAGGAAGGGTGCGGATGCACGGACATGGCCAAGGCAGGCCCGCGTAACTAATCCCCCTACCACGACGAATACCCAAGTGCCCACCCGGGTCCCGGTCAACCCAGTACCAACGCATACGACAGAACGAACGGACTGCTAAAACTCTCTATTTTTTCCCCGCCATGGAACAATTCTATCGGCCAGACGCGCATTCTGGCCTCCCCAGACAAACGATGAACGGTGAAACGCATTCTCGCCGCTACGCTATTCACCCGCCGAACGCTGCGTAAGCAACCAGCATGAAAGGAAGCACAAGCTGCGGCCTGCTGCGTGGTTATTCTTCTGCCTTTGACCTTCGAGGAAGCACGTACGGCTGAAGGGCGGGCAAACTGACCATTTTAGAGGAAGATAAACGCAGTAGCGCTTTGTGGATTTTTGTACTCGAGCCTTGGCATCAAAAACAGCCAAATCCTAGCGATATAATGGCAGGAACGCCGTTCCTGCCGTTCCTTCAAAAACGTAATGAGTTACCGTTACAGTTCCACCGACCCTTAATGGAACGGTGGCGTTCCTCCGTTCCTCCAAAAAGGAACTAGTTCCCGGAACGCCGTTCCTTGTAACGCCGTTCCGTACAACACTGGTGTGGATTACCAGGTATTTCCGACGCAGCCTTTTTGATCCTGATTTCATTTATTTAATGGCAGGATGATGCTCACACGTTCCATCGCGATCGCCATTTTACTCTCGTGAAGCCGTATACTCACTTCATTTTTGGAAAAGACCACAGTCTGCAGCCCGTCGGGTATACCATCGAACAGCACGCCCTTATTTTTGCACATAGCCGAAGTAACGAAGAAGAGAACCGCGCATGCAGTGAGCCTAATTTTGCAGGACTGCTTCTTGGCCAATCATCCGCGTGGGAATGCGTCCTGGTCTTATGCAACTACTTTTATTAACACTGCCATTGATATATAAGGTCACGATTATCAAAGAGGTACATACGCACATGCTGTCATCGGCAAAAAGCCCTTGCTGTGAATTTACTGTGTGCGCGTGCGTTGCATCCGCTGCTTGATGCTTTCCCCTCATAGAATTAGTGCTGGGGAAAAATAAATTTTCAGCAATCATGAGGCTTCGGTAATGCAACGCCGACAGACCCCTGTCGAACATGCAGGAGATTCCCAGAGCGACCATTGACGGCGGCGGGCGTCTGACTCATCGCCTCTCCGGCTCTCAAGGAGTGCTTTTGTTTTTGTGTGTTTCAGTCTCGTCCGTTGGGCCCCTCCTTTCCCCTCTCTCCCTCGGCATGCACCGGCTCCGTGAAACGCATCGCGGGACCTGTGTAGATCCTTTGTGTATCGGTACTTTTAGTGACGGGAGCAACTACCTGAAAGGCTATGGACCGTTGAGACTTTGGGCGAGCCGAGAGAGTGCGACTCCCGGGCTAGACTAAAAGCGTTGTGCCCGTTCAGGAGTGATGATGTAAGCACGCCAGAATGCTGCTCCTGTATCATCACTGTTCTTTTGTCACCACCCACTAAACTATCTTTGCAACGTTCTTCGTCGTTTAAAAGGCAGGCAACTCCTCTGCAATGCACCCATTCACTACATTACCCCTATGCATTGTTGGCGACGTGCGTCTCATAATAGATCGAGGCAACTGCATGATGGAAGGCATAGGAAAATGGATGGAGGGTTTATTGGCATCTCGTTGTATAGGCCAGAGCCCGAAAACAGTCAACAGAACACCGTGTGTTCGCCCACTCGCAGTAAGGTACTGTTGCGACCGCGAAGGCCGACTGCAGCCGGGAAGATGTCCTGAAGCCGTAGGCTAACGTAACTGTTTACTCCATAGCGAGAGGTGAGCCGAAGCCAAAGAACAATGCCCCGACGGGCGAGGTTACAATACAGGACTCGAGCAGAGTGACAGCATGGATTCGCTGCTCAAACAGGAATAGGTTACAACGCTTGCGGGGATCTATTTATACTCAAAAGCAGTAACGGTCAAAACAGCCTTCCCTCTGCATTTTGCGCACGCCACGAGAATCACAGACACACACAACGCTCTTTCCAGAGTTCGTAAGCAGTCGGTAACGTCGGCGCACGTTGAGTCCGAGAGAGGGGAGAGAGAAGGACTCCGTTGCGGTCGCGGGGCCTCTGTGTCTTTGGGCGGGTCTCGACATACCGCTGGCAACCGCCGGAGTTTGAAGCGCGTTGTAAGCGAGGCGTCTGGCCCGGCTTTGTCGAAACTTGAATGATGAGTCACCGACATGGTGGCGCCTGACGGCTGAAAGGCGCACGCAGTGGCTTCGCCGCAGAGCCGAGGAGTGATGTGGGAAAGTACGGCAGCGCTGGGCGATTCGTAACAGCTTCTCCGCCGGTGGTCCGAGATCCCGATGGGTAAGGGTCTTCAACCGTTGTCCGGATGGATGCTTTCGAAGTGAAGTGCTCGGCAGACGCTCGACTCCAGGCCTCGGCTGTACGACACCGTGCTGGAGCTTCACCGGGCCGATCACTGGAGGAGTTGTGGCTCGCCAAGAACGTCTCTGGCTTGGTTAGGCAAGCAACAGAACAACACAGGAAGACACAACCGCATCGCCGGCAAGTGCGAAGACAAATCCACACTGAAGATCTACCAAGCTTTTAGTTGCGAAAAAATACGCGAATAACTAACAACTCCACTTATATTTTAGCCCAGCAGTACTTCAAAACAAGTGCACAAACTTGAAAAGTGACATTTCGCGTGATTGGAAATGTCCCACTCAAAAATAAATGTAATCGTAAAGGGCGAAACCTGCTTCAGGAAAAACAATGAGATTGAGAAAGTCAGGCGTCTACAGGCCACTTCTCGCGCAGAGAAGTGCGATTTGAGCTATGGCCGTGGCCCTGAGGTTTGCCCTTTTTATACCACACTTTAGGTGTGCCTGCTTTCTGAAAGCGATGTCGACCGCGTGACAGGACACCGGCCGTTCTTTTTGACAAAGGTCGAGCGCGCGGAGGAGCGAGCGGGATTTTCCACCGTTCATACGTTAGGCGCGCACTTCTTTTTGGAGGCGGCGTTCCCTTGGCGCGATGCGAGCGCACGGCTTTACTCCTTGGTGTGCCCGCACTGGAACACGCGCCGCAAGTACGCGCAGAAGTTTTAAATGCAGAGCATTTCAGTAACTCACGATGTCACCCACGTTGACGTCCGTAGTCAAAGTCCGCACCCCTCCTCCTACACTATATAAAAAAAGGTACTATCCGGCGCCTGGTTTCGATCCCTCGACCCTGCGGGCGGAACGCAATGTACATGGTGCTCTACCCACTGCGCCACAAAGCCGACACAGAATGGGAGGCTACGAACGCGCGTTATATCCTTGACTCATTCAAACTACGTCAAGAAGCTGCTGATACAACGCATTCACTACCCCCCACCCCCTATGCGACGCATTTACTCGAGTCCCCCTCGCGGGGAGATGGGCCCAATTTCGATGGCAGTGCAAAGCCGGCACGTGCGGGGAGAAAAGAACAAAGCGAACAGAACTCCCGCTGGCGCCGTTTCAGGCAGGGGGCGCGCGAGCACTGCGAAGGCGGGAAATTTGAATTGCATGGGGTGGTAGCAGTAAGCGGATAACGGCGGTACAGGCCACTATGGCGAATCACTGCTCTGCATTTCCGACAGCTTTCACATTGAGTGGAACGTCTTCTAATTTTTTCCCTCCCGCCTCGTTGCGCACCTTTTTGCGAACGCGTTGGGCAAGCGAACATCGGAACGCGTTCACGTTCTCTTCTCTAGTCTGGTCGGTTCCCGACTTCGGCTCAGCCACGGGCGACACTGTAATCATAACTAGCTTAGCCCATATTGGCCTATCGTCGGGAGCATCAGCTGGGCGTGACAAGGGCACGACGTGGTCATTAGACACTTCGTAGCTTCCAACAGGCCCTATCTCGGCGTCCCTCGCCTTTTCCGCAACACCCTCAGTAAGCGAACATCGAAGGGTGTTTTCGTTCTGTTTTGCGGCTGTCAAGGCTACACTAGATCCAAGCTTCCATGACACAATAGACGGCTCAGCCGCCCCAGACACCTGAATCTGTACGAGCTCGGCTGACCGTTGCTCGCGGTCAGCTACCTGAGTGTGTGGCAGGGAGGAATCGCCTTGCTCAGTGGCGAGGTCGTCGTGCTTCCCAACTGAACCGTGCAAACCGTTTGCTGCCTCCACTGCAGGCTTTGCCATCACGTCGCTCGTTTCTGCACTACCGTCCGAAAGAACAACCTCCGTTTCGGTGGACTCATGAAAAGCCTCTCGATAAGCTCATCGTTTACGCATTCCTGCCAAACGTCGCTGTCTCGCGAAATGTTCGCGTTCAAGTCGGTAGCCGTTCCCAAGGCCTCCCGCGAATTTGAACCGTCCGAACACTCTGCCGAGATCTCCAAAACAAACGACGACACATTATCAACATTATCGCACTCAGTGGACACGCACTGCCCTCTGCCGCCTCTGCCGACAGTCTGAGCTAATGCGCCTTCGTTATCTCTTTCAGCAACCTTGACGCGCTGCTGGGTCGCAACGGTCGCCTCCGACTCGCGCTCCCGAGCGTCTGCTACTGGCAGCGCTGGCACGGTGCTTTCCTCGCAACCGAGGTCTTTTTCAAGCAACAATTATAACTCAGGCTTTACTTCTTCCTGCTCGAGTTGAATTTCATGCTCTAGGTGCTTGTTCTCCCGTTGGAGTCTCTCTCTTTCGAGCTTCTTTCTTTCCCTTCGGATTCGCTCGATATCAAGGTCGTACCATCGCATCATTTCCTCGTGTTTGAGTTTCTGCTCGCGCATTCTTTCCTCGTGTTCCCGTAGGAATTTCTCATGCTCTCGCTTCTCCTCGCGTTCTGCCTCTGCAGCCTGACGTTTCCTGTCTCCCTGCCATTGATAATCTCAATGCATTCCGACTGCTCGTCATCGTCAGCCCCAACAGCGAGTATAGCCTGTATCAGCTCCGGCTTTCTCAGCGCGTCCGTAACATCCAACCGCACCTCTTTTGCAAGCTCCAACAAATGCGGTTTTTTCAACGCCTTCCAATTCATGGCCGGTCTAGAGTACTGCTTTCCCACTGCTCCAAAATTGTTTTGCGCGAATAACCCACGCGACAAAAACACACGTCTTACCAGCTATCCTCAGAAGCCTGGTAAAACTCAGTGAAGAAAAGTCCCGCACTCACCATTGACCGCTGTGAATTCGGCGAAGTCCGAAGCCGCCTTGTCGTCCGTGGTGTTGGATCTCGCACCGCTGGCTCAAGGTGTTACGAAGTTGCCATCTGACCGCTGCAAACCAGCTGTGCGACGGTGTCATCCCAGCGCTGACACCAGTTGTTGCGACCGGGTGGGCTGACTGCAGCCGGGAAGATGTGCAGAAGGCTTAGGCTAATGTAACTTTACTTCATAGCGAAAGGTGAGCCGAAGCCAAAGAACAATGCCCCGACGGGCGAGGTTACAATACAGTTCTAGAGCAGAGTGACAGCATGGATTCGCTGCTCAAACAGGAATGGGTTACAGCGCTTGCGGGGGTCTATTTATACCCAAAAGCAGTAACGGTCAAAACAGCCTTCCCTCTGCATTTTGCGCACGCCACGAGAATCACAGACACACGCAACGCTCTTTCCAGAGTTCGTAAGCAGTCGGTAACCTCGGCGCACGTTGAGTCCGAGAGAGGGGAGAGAGGAGGACTCCGTTGCGGTCGCGGGGCCTCTGTGTCCTTGGGCTGGTCGAGTCGACGTGCCGCTGGCAACCGCCGGAGTTTGAAGCGTGTTGAAAGCGAGGCGTCTGGCCCGGCTTGTCGAAACTTGAATGATGAGTCACCGACATGGTGGCGCCTGACGGCTGAAAGGCGCACGCAGTGGCTTCGCCGCACAGCCGAGGAGTGATGCGGAAAAGTACGGCGGCGCTGGCCGATTCGTAAGAGTACATACTAAACTTTTTCACACCCATTTTTACCTAAAATAGCGTAAAATTCTTTTCCCATAGCGCACACTTTTAAAAGGTGTTTTGGCTAAAAAAGGCTGTACGTATAAAAAATGGTGCTCGTGAGAACGCCCGAAAATAAAGGTGTAAGGTTAACACACTAAAAAGGGTTTAGGCAACGCAGCTGCACATGACAATGTGGATCGGCTGAGCGCGCAGAATGACATACAGACACCTTCAACACGGACAAGTCACACTTGGACCACAGCTAAATTGAGCAAGAAACCCTAGAATATGTACAGAGAGAGCGAGTACGTACAGTAATACATCAACCATTCTTACTTTTATAGCCAGCAGTGGGAAGTACTATCATAGAGCCTGGTGGCTTGTCCGCAAAATCAGATACTTGAGCACTGATTTCGAAATGAAGGATGTTAATGTGAGCACATACAAGTCAGCATGCGGAATTCCAAAAACATTGTAATCGTAACGTTGTTATATTTTCATTAAATCATATAATGTGAGAAATACCAAACCTATTCCCTTCATTTCAATAGCCACCAAGAACTCTGTTGATTACTTCAAAACCATTTTTCCCACTTTGGTTTCAAGCTACAAATTAGGGTGTTGGAAACAAATAAAAATGGTGCGAAGGACCGCCAACTAAGAAAAAACGTGTAAAATCTGCAACATTGGAGGTATTTTATACCTGTTTACACTGTTGGACTGAACATTTTATGCAAGCGGGAGAATGTCAGTTCATAACGATGTTTAGAAAAATAAAATTGGCGTAATTTATTTCCATCGGAGCTGCTTAATCTGTAGCTAGGTTTGGTGGCATTAGCAAATTAATACCAAGCAAAAGGACTACACCGCCTGTAAGCGGTGCGCCACCACAAATATGGAAGCCAGCTATCGAGTCTGTTGTAGCGTGAGCACAAGGGGCGCATGCGTATGCGTACGTCTTACTATACCATTTTGAAAGTGTTAGTCTTTTGGGGATACCAAAACGCAAAAAATGGGCGCAGCTGGCAGTAGTGGTGCAAGGCTATAGAAACAGCGGTTCTCGGGGTCGACCTACCTTGTTTCCCCCTTGGATCCGCTGTCACTGTGGGGTATACACTGGAATAGCCTTGTAAAATCTGGGTAAACTTGACATCACTCGTAAGCAATTACCCTAGGATAGCGCGAACATCGCCTAACCTAAGAAAAACTAGTGAAGCCTTCAGTAAAACCTACCAAAAATTACAAACACCGAAAATGTATAGGTCGACCCCGCAGCTCCGCTGTTTTTTGCAACTGTAGAGCTATTTCACACGTTTTAACACCCTCCAGAAATCCAAAGGGGTTGTAGTCGGTGAACGCTCTTTTCGCCTCACAAAAGTAACTCTACAACGTAGGGCGTTGGAACTTAAGAAAAGGAGTGTAATGACTTCCGAACACCCTCATTCGATTATACTACACTCTAAGAAGTCGAGGAGTGCTCGGCACTCTGTCTAGGAGTGAAAGCTTTTGTCCCATATTTCACTACCTTTGGAAGCATTGGGATACCCTACCGAGGAGTAGCGCGTGGCGGCCAAACGAAAGGCGAAACACTCCCCGTGGGATTTACTTGCTGCTTTCGAAGCGGAGTACTTGAACCCTGTGTGGGAATTGCAATGCAATCTTCCAGGCAGCGTTCCGTCACTCCCTTTAGGCGTGAATAAGCTCTATTGGCTGCGGCGTTCAAGGATAGTGCAGACGTGTACTACTACTCTCTCTTGGAAAGCATCTCGTTACGCCTCAAGAGCGTTCTCCTATTCCCCGCGAGGCAGCCTGTTTCTTCTCCGC
Source organism: Haemaphysalis longicornis (assembly GCA_013339765.2). NCBI lineage: Eukaryota > Metazoa > Arthropoda > Arachnida > Ixodida > Ixodidae > Haemaphysalis > Haemaphysalis longicornis. The sequence goes on from CM023451.1 coordinate 92,967,418, forward strand.
CCGCTACTAGCCCCTCCCCCCCCCCCCCACCCCTTTCCCCACGATGGTACTATAGGGAGTTACAAGCAAACAAAACAGGACAAGCTATTTTGAAACATGGCAAAGAAGGAAAAACAAGCTCAGACTTTATTTTTGAAAAAAATACCACAACAATCGGTTCATTCTGCAATTTCACACAAAAAGCAGTGCATTTGGAATTAAAATATCACAGCATCGAAGCGGTTCCTGGTCCACATGCACACCGGAGACGTAGCGCTAATTTAGGATACATCCAAGAAAAATTAACAAATAAAAATGCAGCAAAGCAATTGAAAACACTGAAATACAAACATTAAATTAAGACAATAAAAATTATATTAACTTCCACAAGTAAAAAGGTACTGGCATTAGCAAGAAAAGCGTCAGTACAAGTACAGCAGTGGGAGAATAGTTAACACTATTAACATAAAACAAAATGGCCTTAGAACATCAGCGAGTGCTTCACATAAACTGGAAAGCGAGCTCTTATTTAGAACACATTAAAAACGTTTATAAATAAATTTTGCGAAACGAAAATGTGGGACTAAAACGATTCAGCGTGGATTACTATTAACGCATTACAAGGTGCAATCAACACAAAGATACAAAGCCATTGACACGGGAGCTGTGCAACAGATATGTGTTGGCGGGACAATAGGAAACCGCTTCAAAACATTCCCACTGGGTTTTTTAGGCGGGTGGTTTTCAAATGAGGATGCACTAGTAAGATTTAAAAAAGGCATAACTTGGTATTAAAAAACAAACACGTTCGAGCGGACTGCTTCATAATGTTGGTTGCGGACTTCAGAACAGTACCAACCAGGGCACCGTGCTTGAGCCGAAGTAACGTCTACAGAAGCAAGAAGGTGCGCTTCGCCTTTGGAGCGTACTCCAGACTAAACAGCCAAAACACAGACAGCAGCAATGGGAACCCATTCACGATGTCCAAGGATATGAGAAGTGTCTTGAATACGACGACCACTCTTGCTGACGCCTCGGGGGTTTATCTCTCTGTCTCTAAAAAAAAAATCTTCGGGCAAGTAGCGTCTTCTCGTGGTTCCTACATAGGCAGAAAAAGGGGGACAGCAAATATAAGTTCTACAATGAAAAAATATAATGAGTTTGACAACGTTAAATGAAGTTTCTTGGTGATAGATTAGTTCTAGCGCCGAGAGCACATACTGAGCCTGTATTGGAATGCAATACTGCTTAGCGCAGTCACCATTCTAGATGCAAATGTGGGGTGACCTTGGATGCAGCCGTGCTCATTGCTACAGTTGGCCAATGTTCGAGCGTTCGAGCGTAGGGCTACACAGCGCGCCCTACAACTGTCTGCCTACGCACAGGGCCCCAAACCCATTAGTGCTTACGCGTCCGTAGCTTCCATTGTTTACCGCGCTATCGTTCCCGGTATAAAAACATTGCACAAAATTTAAGTCAAGATAACTCTTTGTGTAAGGTTGTAATCCCTGATTAATTTGCATTGGATTTTGTCCTCAGCCGACTGCAACGTACGGCCCATTATACGTTCACAAGTCCAGCGTGGAAAAGTTGCTAATGGGTCATATAGCTACTGTTTTCTTCATTCTCGAGTACGCTTCGTTGCATGCACGCTGCAAATCGCAAATTTGTTGAGAAATAATAGGCTCGTTATTGAACGATCAGAACGCTCGAACATTAAACCACATGCAGCGATGGCGACAACCGACGCGAAAAAAGAAATGCAATGGGTACAACAAACAGTGTGGGGGACAGCGAAAAACGAAAAAAAGTAATGCATTGCTGCCAATGTCCTTCGTTGTCGTTGCTGCCACTAGCTTGTGGGCTGCTTCGGTCCGGGAATAAGCCCGCGACGGCGACGGCCCGTCGCCTGCCGCAGTCGCCGCCGTCAGCGGCCTGTGTAAAAAAATTTCGCTTGTCTGTGTAGCCCACAATACCTGTTTGCCGTACGCACTGAGGTTTCTCCCGTCGCTCATCGCCTTAAATGCATGTAGTTACCTCTTAACAGTGCGGGGCGTACGCCGCGAAAAGTCCCATTTCCGTCCATCCTGCCCTCAATTAAAACGCAAAAAACCTGTCTGAACAGCATTTCAGTCTGCTGCTGTACGCGCGGCGGGCACAAAAATTATTGTACTTTTCGTGACTGCCACGCGCTAGACAAGCTCCTATCACTCAGCCTATTGTACGCAATTCTTTGGAGCGGCGCAGGTAGCCACAGCTACTGCACGGCAGCGACTCCAACCCTAGCCGGCGAGCTAAGAGTACAGGGTAGCGCTGCGACTGCTCGCGCGACCGTGCTTCTTACCTGCTAAAACATTCGCAAAGGATACCAACACTTCACGAATCAAAGGGATTGAAACGGTGGAAGAATCGAAGCTGTTTGCACACGGGTACAAAAGCCGGCCTTCAAATCTAAGCAATGGTCAAAATCAGTCATGAAAATGTTAGGACTAACCGCTTCCGCGGACCGAAGTTAGAGAGCAACTCTGCTTCTTTAAATATTCATGACAAGAACACGAGGTTAACTAATGGCTTACCTCTACTTCCCGCCAGCGTTTCTTCATCCGGTAGATAAATCCAAGGTTGTCAAAGCTGCCAAAAATCGCAAGCTCAAGGCGGGAAGCCTGCGACGGCTGCGAATACAGTCCGGCGATAGCGCGCGCATCGCTGCACAGTGCACATGATGATGATGATTCCTATTGGTTTCCCCTTTGAAGCGGGGTGATGACATGTCATCTTACCAAAAAGGACTAATATTACAATGTTTTACACTCTTGGTTTAATACTAGCGCTGCTTATGGCAGGCCCTAAAGCTTATTAGGCGCGAAATACTTTCTTTTCCCTGTTACAGGTGGTAACTGTCCTAGGCAATATTCCCCTCTCTACTTTTCGTCCACCAGCATTCTAATCTTATTTTCGTCCCCTCGACAGCCCTGAAGTTAACTTCCTCTCTGATACCCTTAAGTCCCAGGGCTTCTGAAAGCCCAATATTTCCTTCATGTAGATTTGGATGGATACCCTCACATTCTAACACTATGTGCCGCATAGTTTCGGTTTCTTTTCCGCTGACCGCACATACCCCATCACTTTGTGAATACTTCCCCACAAAACTCTTAGTTCGCAGGCAACCTGCTCTAACCTCAAAAAGCAAAGCACTGCCCTGGGAATTATCGTAGAAATTTTCCTTTCTGATGTTCATCTTCTCAGCCCTGCACATCTCTAACGACGTTTTAGCTTCCATTTTTTCCCTCCATTTATTCGTTTCAATCTGCCTTGCCTCTTTCAGTCTGCCTTGCCTTGCACATAGTTCCGGAATCGGCCTCAGCGCTGCCGCCGCTGTGACGTTCGTCCGAAAGAAAAACTAGTTCGCGTGTTCATGATGTCGCGCTGACGCACAGGCGTGCAACAGTTAGCCAACACGTGTCGTACTGTGTCGAAGCAAGTATGACAATAAGGGCAGGTCCAAATTCCCATGTTGCACGAAGCGTCTGCTTGAAAGCCCACTTCGTTCGTATCACATTGACATCACGGTCTGGCGCTGTCAGTAAGTCGCCCGTCCGGTCTTGTCATGTTCACCACCTGTGTAGGTTTTTGCAGAACACGCGCACTTCGCGGCTCGCTGAAGGTGCCTTTCTCACCCTTGCTCGGGCGGTTCGCGGTACCTGACCCACCGGATGTATGACGCGTTATGTATAGTGGTCCACGCCTGGGCCGCCGCGCCATCAGAGACCAGGTGAAGGGGGGGGGGGGGGTCACCATTTCTCTTTGCTTAATAAAGGCGCTTGAGTTCCAGCAACCGATCGGTGTGTACGCTTTTGCCGTCGCTCGTCAGCCGACGAGACAGTTTTCACCGTTGACGGTGTGTTTGAGATGCCCTCGCAGTGATATCGCCTGTTCCTCACACTCCGATCTTGCAGACGGGGCCCATATTGCTGTTAATACCAGTTATGTAGCCGCATTTCCTTTATTTAACCTACGAAAAGCTATCGTATGTACATGCCTATCTCGGCGACACTAGCCACGGTTGTTGGGTTGGGTTCGTGGTGCGCTTGCGGTTTGAGCTATCACAACAGCGCGGACTTCACTTCTAGCAACACCATTTTCCTTCATCGATCTCATATTCACAATCCGTTTTTTAAGCTCGACTAGGCGTGGGACAAGCATACGTCTATCAAACCCTTCCAGAGCAGCCGTCTGTATCGGCCCGTAGATTGGTTCCTTTGGTTTGCGCCTGCCGCCACTGAACGCTACGAGCAATCGTTACACGAATTCACATTCTTGCACGTTTAGAATGCGCGGCAAAGTAATCGGGCTCTTTTTACACAACTGCTTTATCTAATATCTTCGTATGCAAATAAAACATTGCTGATCAGTTGGTGTGCGTAGATGGCAGGAGTGCATCTCCATGCTTACTCCCGCAGTGGAGAAGAATGGAATTGCACTTTTACTCTTCCTACTGGAGATGGGAGACGATGCGGAGGTTTACTCTTCACTCGTGCTGGAGCAGAACTGGGCTGCACTCCGCCTTTCACGAGAAGAGTACGCGGTCAGTTTTGCTCTCCTCCTGATGGGGAGCGAACATTGCATCGAACTCACCGCAGCTTTCGAGGGGAGTCCGCCAACGTTTACAAAAGTACAATGACTGTTGGACTCTTCAACTACTCCCCCTATTTCTTAGAGTGTACAACTTTTGTGCTTGTTAAAAGTTTGGTGTGTATGTATACTTTCTCTTTTAATAGTTGAATTTGACGTTTCACATGCCAAAGCTAAACTTTGGCCATACAGGGCACCGTATATGGAGGTGAGCGATCACTGCAGACGAAGAATTTTCTTCTTGCTTTTGAACATTTTTTGCTACTTGGGGATGAAGATATGACTGGGTGTCTTGTACTTCACAGTGCAGTTATGCATGTATGCATCTTGCAGTTCGCTGGGAAATTACATGTGTATAGATGGCTGTATCGCACCAGCTGTATCAGCCGCAACTCGGCTGATAAGAAGGTCAGTCCGACACGCTGGCGTCGAGAACAGCAACTGACTAGTGGTTTATTCATGAGCGCTTATATAGGTACATCAGACGCGCTCTCCGCACCCCACCGCGCATCACATGTTTACTCGGGCATGACACTTCACGATACATCTTCCTATCTTTTGTTTGTAGATGCGACGCATCTCTTGCTCTGAGGCATGTCCCTCCAGCCTCGGCGTCGGCGTCGGCGACGTCCGCACGCCACCTGCGCATGCGTGACTCTCCTCTGCTCTTCTCTTCGACAGCTGTGCGCTACACTCTCACTCCGTCTCATTATCATAAACAACACCTGCGTGCCCGCGCTTGACTCGCTTCGCTCCGCTCTCGTCGCGCAAGTGCTCGCATGCGCGACTCTCCTCCGCTGTCTCCTCTCCTTCGGGCGCTGTGAATATAAAGCGTGTAGCGCGCTGCGGAGGTTGAGTTAGCGCTCGCTCTCGTTCGACTTCGCGTCACCTTGCTTGATGACTGCGTGCTTGACTTCATTCTTCCGATGAAGACGTGATGGAAGCGACAGTCCCTTCAGCGAGTGGACTCACGCAATCCAATACCAGCGTCAGTCCAAACGCTCCCCCCTGATGCGTCGCATCACGTCAGGGTTCCCTCGTGGGAATAAAAGCGTAATTTTTTCTTTTTTTACAGAATTATTTCACAAGAATTAGTGCTCCTAGATCACTTCTACTGTTAAGATATTTGTTGGAAGTTGCCACCGTATGCTAAGCGTCTTGGTTGAGTTGTGGCCCGCGCTGAACTTCTTGGGGCTGGCGATGCTCTGGGCGAAGTTTCGCGAACTGGTTCGTGTGATGGGGCACATTCGGCATCGCGGTCATCGCTGTAGCTCGTGCGGGGGAAGGACTCAGGTGTTGGCCGTAGGTGTTGGCGGTTTCGCCTCAGTGTTGTACCATTCTCTGTTGCAACCGGGTACGACCTAGGTGCAACTTCAGCCAATACCTTGCCCCTTGAGACCACATCTGGCCACGGATGCGAACCAGGTGTCCTGGTTGAAGCGGGGGCAGTGTACGTCCAATCGAACGCTGGCGGTTCTTCTTGACCGGTGATCGTGGGGGGGGCATTGAAGTCGGGAAGCCGTGCCCGCAGGCGCCGGCCCTGCAGCAGTTCCCCTGGCGAACGTCCGTCTCTTAAGGTGGAAGAGCGATACGCGAGTAAACCTAGCGAGAAATTTTCACGTGCGTTTCTTGGCTTTTTTGGGAGTCTCTTGGTAATTTGCACACCTTTTTCCGCCAGCCCATTGGACCGTGGAAACTCAGGGCTCGAACTTATATGTTTAAAATCGTACCGTTTGGCGAAAGTGGCGAAGTGGCGGCTTGAAAACTGGGGGCTGTTATCTGTGCATACTTCGACAAAGATTCCGTATCTCGCGAATCTCTGAGGACGAAATTCCCTTTGGAATTTCATCCTCAGGGACCTACGGAAGCAAGCAAGGTTTTGCAACTTTGGCCAACTCTTCGATTCGATGATTCGCGACCAGATAGCCCTCGGCACGAACAACAGGAAGTTGCGTGAAAAGATGTTGAGAGAGAAAGACCTGACCTTGGAAAAGGCAGAGCGTTTGTGCAAGGCCGCCGAGACAGCAGGCAAAGAGAGCGAAGTGTGGAAAGAGGGCGAGGAAAACGTTGATGCAACTACAGTGAGGCAGCAACGCCGGAGCCAAAGTTTGAAGACCACGTTCGAGTGCTTCAAGTGCAACAGGGGGCACCAGCCAAGGAAGTACCCCGCCTTCGGAACAATTTGCCGCTCTGGTCAAGGAAGAAACCACTTTGCAATTTGCTGCAAACAAGTCGGTGAAGTGCAACGTGACGACAAAGGCTTCAACATCTTGGATGTGAGCGTTTGCGGAATTCAGAAAGCGAAAGACTGGGTTGTAAACGCCTACGTTGCGGAGCAAGAAGTGGCGTTGAAGGTGGACACAGGATCCCAAGCCTATCTATTGCCGTTATCGGTGTATAAAAGGTTCCGCAAAAAGCCACCCCTTAAGCCGAGCTGTTCTGTCCTGCGGTAGTACAGCGGGAACGTGATTAAGAAGTGCGGCGTCACAACACAAGTGGTCAAACTCGGGAGCCGTCTGTGCGTCGCCCACTTCTTCGCAGTGAAGCGAAGCCAGGCTATACTCGGACTGCAGACAGCTGAGTTGCTAGGACTTGAGTCGCGAACTGTTGACTTCGTGGCGGCAAACAACGCCGCTTATGGCCATTCCGCTACCGTGGTGCAAGAGTTCGGCCACCTTTTTGAGGGCACCAGCTGCGTGCAGCGAGACTACCGGATGGTTCTTCGCGACGATTCCGTTCCAGTGGTGCAGCTGGGTCGTCGCGTGCCTTTGGCACTACAGGAACCACTGTGGAAAGAACTCCAGCGTATAGAAAAGGCAAGCATCATCTGCAAGGTGGATGAGCCCACTGACTGGGTAAGCCCGCTCGTTATCGGCAGGAAAAAAGATGGCAGCCTCAGAGTATGCATGGATCCGCGAAATGTGAACGCCTGCTTAAAGCGTGAACTTTATCAGATGCCGCAACGCGAAGATATTGAGGCAGAGCTTTCCGGTGCGAAGTTTTTTAGCCGTCTGGACGCGAACGCGGGGTTTCACTATATACCACTGGGCGAGGCAACATCAAAAATATGCACCTTCGCAACTCCTTTCGGTCGCTACCTCTTCCTCCGACTTCCATTTGGAATTTCGTCCGCGCCGGAAGTATTCCAAAAAACGCTGAGCGAGATTTTCGACCCCTTGCCAGGAGTACGGGTCTCCATAGACGACATTTTCGTGTGGGGCTCATCTAAGCAGGAGCATGACAAGCGCATGAAGGCCGCTCTTTGTGCAGCACAACGAGCGGGCTTAACTTTCAACTCGGAAAAATGCACGTTTGGCGTACAGGAAATTTCTTTCCTGGGAGACTTGATCAGCGAAACTGGAATTCGCCCCAGTCCACAACTGGTCGGGTGCTTGCACAAAATTCCGGTGCCGAAGGATAAACTGGCTGTCCAGCGCATGCTCGGTGTAATATATTATTTTGGCAAATACCTGCCAACACTGGCTGATCGAACAAAGCTCCTTCGCAGACTGATACGGAAGGACGCAGTGTTCGAATGGACAGAAAACCACGCTCAAGAATGGGCTACAATCTGTGAAGCGCTCCGCATGGCCCGCTGTTAGCGTTTTTTGGCCCTACAAAAGAAACAAAAATAACGTCAGATGCTTTGAAAGACGCCCTGGGAGCTGCTCTACTTCAGCGTCATGATATCGGCTGGCGTCCAATCGCGTACGCATCCCGGGTAATGACCGAAACCGAAAGGCGTTACTCGCAAATCGAAAAAGAAGCCATGGGGATTGCAAATGGCTGTGAAAAGTTTCATCAGTTTGTGTATGGGCGAAGATTTCCATTGACACAGATCATAAGCCATTGATAGCAATCTCGTTTTAAAGACATTGGTGACATGCCACCAAGGCTGCAAAATGTTTTTCTCCGCCTCCTACTTTATGATTACGTGTTGCAGTTTGTTCCAGGCAAAGAATTGGTGCTTGCTGATATGCTATCAAGGGCGGCGCCTGCTGGTTCGGAAGACTCGGCTGGCTACGTTCAAGTTCATGCTGTCGGCGTCCTGTCATCTCTTGTAAGTGAAGCCAGAAAAAAACGTTTTGCGGAAGAAAACCGCATAATGACCCACAACTTCGAGCTGTTGTAAACAGTATATCATCAAACCAAAAACGTCGAAGGAGAACTGAAACCTTCGCTTCCGAACTTTCAGTGGTAGACGGAATTTTGCTCAAAGAATGCAAGGTGGTCGTTCCAAAGAAGCTACGACCAGAAACACTTCGACGCATTCACGAAGGCCACCTCGGAATTAACAAATGGAAGGCTAGAGCGCGGCATTTAGTTTTTTGGCCTGGAATGACCGCTGATATTGAAGATGTCGTACGAAAGTGCTCAGTTTGCGCAATTTATGCATACAAGCAGCCGAGCGTGCCTCCCTTACCGCGACCAACCTCTCATAACCCCTGGTACCGAGTAGGCGTAGATCTGTTTTATTACGCGGGTGCCACGTAACTTGCCGTATTTGACGCGTACTCCAATTTTCCAGACGTCGAAAAACTTGAAGACTCATCGGAAGCCACGATCACCGACAAGCTGAGAGCCATTTTCGCGAGATACGGAACCCTGTCGAAGTATGCACAGATAACGGTTCCCCAGTTTTCAAGCCGCCACTTCGCCACCTTCGCCAGACGGTACGATTTAAACCATATAAATTCGAACCCTGAGTTTCCACAGTCCAATAGGCAGGCGGAAAAAGGTGTGCAAATTACGAAGAGATTCCGAAAAAAGAAAAGGAACGCACGTGAAGATTTCTGGCTAGGTTTACTCGCGTATCGCTCTTCCCCCTTAACAGACGGACGTTCTCCAGGGGAACTGCTGCAGGGCCGGCGCCTGCGGGCACGACTTCCCGACTTCAATCCCCCACCACGTTCACCGGTCAAGAAGCACCGCCAGCGTCCGATTGAACATACACTGCACCCGCTTCAACCAGGACACCTGGTTCGCATCCGTGGGCAGGTGTGGTCTCAAGGGGCAAGGTATTGGGTGAAGTTGCACCTAGGTCGTACAAAGTTGCAACAGAGAATGATACAACACTGAGGCGAAAGCGCCTACACCTACGGCCAACACCTGAGTCCTTCCCGCGCACGAGCTACAGCGATGACCGCGATGCCGAATGCGCCCCATCACACGAACCTGTTCGCGAAACTTCGCCCAGAGCATCGCCAGCCCCAAGAAGGTCAGCGCGGGCCACAACTCAACCAAGACGCTTAGCATACAGTGGCAACTTCCAACAAATATCTTAACAGTAGAAGTGATCTTGGAGCACTAATTCTTGTCAAATAATTCTGTAAAAAAAAGTTGGAAGATGTATTGTGCCGTGTCATGCCCGAGTAAACATGTGATGCGCGGTGGGGTGCGCAGAGCGAGTCTGATGTACCTATATAAGCGCTCATGAATAAACCACTACTACTCAGTTGCTGTTCTCGACGCCAGCGTGTCAGACTGACCTTCTTATCAGCCGAGTTGCAGCTGATACAATGACCTTAATGAACAGCTGAACAACTTTTTTACAACCCTTTCAACACCCTACCAAAATCCAAGGGTGTTGAAGTTGGTCAAAACCTTTTTTTCTACAGAAAAGGGTGTAGAGCTACCAATTGGGTGTTAGAATTCAAGAAAAAAGGTGTATTGGGCTCCCAACACCATGTTTCCATTTAAACTGCAACCTTTTTGGCACGAAACTGTGTAAAAATGTTTAGTGTGTAGTGAAGACAGCGCATGACCGGTACATTCTCTGGAAGGGGGGGGGGGGATAAAGAATTTTGCAGAAATTCAGAGAATTATCTAGGAATGCGTAGCATTCTTACGCCGCTTGTCTTGAGAGTGAGGTTCCTATAGCCAAACGTTTTGTTTTTTTTTACTCTTGTCCGACCAATTGTCTGCATTTTAGTTATTATAACCATTAGAAGTGGAACATTCGCGAAATCTGCATAATTGTGGAAATCCAGGGCGTTATATGGTTTACCATTTTCCGTAATTGCTTCATCTTCTTATTTTTTACTTTCTAAAAATTTCGTTCGAAAAATTATCTCCATTAACGCTCTTATAACTACTACATTTGGAGCTTTCCCCAAATCTGTATTATTGTGAAAATGAAGGGCGTTACGCGGTTCGCCAGTTTCCGTAATTCTTGGTATCTTTTCTTTTGTAGTTTTTCAAAATTTTGTTATATAACGAATACCGGTGAAACCTTCGCGAAATATGCATTATTGCGGAAATGCAGGGCGTTATACGTTCCACCCTTTTCCGTAATTTTTTTTTAGTTTTGTGATCTTTTAGTTTTTCAGAATTTGTGCGACCAGTTATCTCCATTTACGGTATTATAGCGAATATAGTTTGAACTTCCCCGATATCTGCATTTTTGTGGAAATTCAGGGTGTTAGACGGTCCTTGCTGTGGGGGTACTCGGCAATGAATGCTACGCATTAAAAGCACAACTGTTCGGGTTACTTGGTTAAAGCCCTCTTCGTGATTAAGCCGCTGTGGTGGCTTGACTGCTCGACCCTGCCTCCTCGAGACCAGCCCCGGCCTTGGAAGAGGTGCCAGAACGGCCTATGCTGCAGTTACAGGGTCCGTGCCCTGCAACGGACGCACTGTCGGGCGAACCTTAATCGTCATCACTTACACCTGCTGCACACTGCTGCCGAATCTCAAAGAAGTGCCGTGTTACGTCTACATAACCACCCATCTTCTGTTTCCGCTTTGTAGCAGCTCGGAGAACTTTAGACCACAGTTCTCGTCCGTAAGACTTACGAACGGCCCTTTATCCAAGGGTGATAAACATTTTCCGTTGCAGTACTGACGATTCATCTTGAGCGCCGTGGACTGCACGTCAAGGAGTTGGGGAACATTAGATATCAGACGCCTGCCTTGAAGGAGTTCTCCCGGGTATCTGCCATCCTCAAGTGATGGAGTCGCGGCAAAATAAGTGTTTTTTCCGTGCTATACGTGGGTACAGCGCACGCTATAGTGCTTGACGTACTGTTGTTTTACGGTTTACTCTAAGAACTTTAATCAATATTAGTGAGGTTTGGCTGACCGTTTTCGACGGTCCGCTCCATCGCCGACCCTCTCGGAGCAAGCGGAGCCAATGCCGTTCGCGCCAAGCGCACCACGCATGCGCAGTGGCGCTCCCGCTTGGAAAACGGTCAGCTAAAACTCGCTGTTGTCGGCGTCTTAGGTCAGCGAGCCAATGACACCACGCCGACTATCCATCGGCCGACGTGATCGTGTCACCGTCCGCGTCATGCAACAAGTCGGTCTGCCAACTCGGAAGTCGGCGTCACCGTCGTGTTGTCGCCATGTCGGCCTTGCTTACGCGCCTTAACGAGAAGCGTGGTAATACAGTAAAAAAGGTAAACATGGACGAACGCGATGGCGTTAAAGCCCAAGCAGATGCACGAGTAAACTCGACGCACTCGCAACGAATTATGCCTGCGGCGACACACGCCGCTGTTTTTAAGCCGACAAACGAGAGGGGGAGTAACCACATATCGCGGCAACGCGCGCGTAACAAATGCGCCGCACTGTGTTGCTCGACTAGCACGGACTCAGCTTTGTGGCGACCAGTAAAACTACATTTTAACTCAAAAGAAATAACGCCTATTCTCACAAACGTACGTATATTTATAACATAAAAACACTAAGACAATTGTTGGGACATTACAAAAGCTTAAGGTTAGTACGCATACTTGGCAGGCACAATACCCTGCGCTACATTTGGCGTAAAATTCCTTGCTCCCATAGTTTCTCATTGCTTCGCATGTTTTTTTTTTGTTGTTTGCCCTGAGTATTTTAGGAATTACTTCAATTTATCACATAATTATTAGCACAGTGAGCTTATTTATCAATTTTCTGTCTTGGTATGCGACCTGACCGCCAGATAACATCACCGCCAGAGGTCTACTTCAACACCGTCCGCCTGAAAGTTTGCGTCGATGTCTGGTAGAAGCTTTTCTTTCCTCCATGTGTGGCGGGTTCTGACTTGGGCGTAACAAGCGCTAAGCAATGCATTCGGCGTACTTCGGAGTACGCCGGTTCTTTACGCGCTTACGCCGGATCATCGTTGAGCGAGTACGTCGGTTTTACGCTTGCATGTGTGTGGGCCTTTAAGCGTGCAAGCGGTAGTTAACCAAAGCTGCTTCCGCGACCCGCCGACGCGGAGTAGACGACGCTTCTCTTCGCCAGAAGTGCGAGAAAAAGCAGTCTAAGAGTGTGATTACAGTGCTCTATAGCAGGATTGATGTTTCGTAGTGCACATGGGAGAATGTATGACATGCATGCGTTGGAATGCCGGTGCCCAAAAAAGGGTTATAGCGCGGCACAAAACTTTGCAATGAAAGGGAGAGCTTTCCGATGCATTAAAAAAAATTTACACGGCACAGATGACATTGGCCTCCTAACCTAACTATTGCGCTTGTTCGTTTAGTGTGCTCAAAGCGCATTACGGGACAACTTTAAAGTGGCTGTGATAACCAGGCTGCTGACTTTTCTTACCAGAGCCTGGGCTGTTGCATTTGTTGCGTACTCGTAGGCAAAACCTCCATGGTGGTGATGGCCAGACATGTTGTAATCGCTCATTTCTTTACATACCTGCAATGGCAGTACAAAATAGTAAAACGTCAGTGGTCAGCGTATAGCGTGAAATCTTGCAATTTCCCAAATGGTTAAACAACTACCTCCGGAGTGCTCATTTGCCAACAAAGAATCTGTTGTCGACATATCCGGATTGCAACCATCACACTGTTAAATTCTTGCCAACGTTCTTTTGAGTGTTGTTGGTTCCTGCGAAACCTTGGAATATAACTATTACATCTACGTAAGACATGCTTAAAGGGACACTCAAGTGATATGTAAACATTGCGGGATTACTAGCGCAAATTGTAGTCCGGAATACCCAGGTCATGTTTCGACCACTCTGGGCGCGTTTACGCGATTTTATTTAGTAGAAAAAATAATTCGAAAATGCTGTCCTGCTCTCTTTACGCTCGCCCATTTTCTGTGGTGTTTTCGTGTGACAGCGGGAGGAGCCGAGCTCGCCATTGGCTGCGCTACTGCACGGCTCCACGGCTTTCAGACAGAGTCAGTCGGCCCAGCGTTTCGTCAGCCGGCCGCCGACGGGTCGTCGCAATTCGTTCGCTCAGTTGAAACGAAGCCAGGACACGTTTGTGAATGGAAGAATGTGGCTTTCTTTACTTGGTTAGTTTGTACACTGTATCTAGCTCCTAGTCAAGGTCGCTTCACACAAGCGCTGCACAAGCGCACATGCGACGCTTCGCTCACTGGTACGCCAGTAGGAAAATATAAGGCCTCTTGAAGGCGTGAGAAGAGTCAGCGAAGTCAATATAGGTACTAAGGAAATGAAATCAACTGATATTTTACCGTACAGCGTAAAACTAGGGTGCGGGAAGCACTTTTTTGCGCTGGGGGAACAAACACAGCGGTCAGCAGCAGGACTACGCATCTGCGAACGCTTTTCCGTCTAAGAAATGCAATTGCTAGACATGATATATTGTGGAAACTTGGGGGATGCTTACTGCACGAGCGCAAAACAACAAATAGTCACCTAAGCTGCTTGAAATGCCGAAACTAAATAAAAGTGTAAAGTGGTTATACAATATATACCTTATATTACCACGGTCAGCAGAGCCCGCCCCGTGGCCGAGTTGGCTGGAGCGCTTGGTAGGTCGTCGCGATTGTTATGCAAGGCGCGAGTTCGAATCTCCGGGGTACGTGCTTTGTTTTTTTTATAAGTTAACTTTTTCGTTCTCCGCCAATGTTTTCTATACTGAGTTCACCTTTTTTTGGGCCGCAACGTTCACTTCTCCACTAACTAGTTCACAGAACGCGCGCAGGCTGCCACTGGCGCGCTAGCGAGTCCTCGTTGGCGTGCTGTTGCCATAAGCACCGACTGATTGCGGACAGTGGGCACAGGCCAGAATCAACAGACCCTTGGCCTGGTGCGAACACGCTTTTTACGATACATGCATGAGTAAGGCAAGCTACAAATATGGGGGAAAAGCGCATGGAATTTGAGCGTCTGCGGGGACGTAAAGGGCGTTCATGCACTGCGTAGGCCTCGGCTAGTGAATGCTACGATTCCAAGCCGTCCTGGAAGGCTTATCTTACGCATTTTTCAGCCGACAACATGGCAGAAGCGCGGTACGATGATTACTGAGATATTGAGAATGCCCATCCAACAACGCCATCGGTTGTGTTTTACAGAACCGAAACCGAAACTTGTTTGATTGCTAACCTTGGGCATCGTACAATCACGGTGCTCCCTCCTCGCAACGTCACAGCGTTAGTTGGTGCGGCCGCCGCAAACCGCGCATAGTAGTTTTTCTTCTTTCGTGCTGTGTAAAATAATTACCGATTTGTCAACTGGATAAACGATGAAAACTGTGCTAATTTGAGCCAGTCTACGCAGTGCAAGCAAAAACGGGAGCTTGACAAATTCACTTCAGTGTCCCTTTAAGAGACCTGTCGCAGTAGACTATTTCATTGTTTCTGGAACCTTACTAGCAGAAATTTGCGACATTTTAATAAGCTGTAGCTAGTTTGGCAAATTCCTTAAAGGGACCGACAACACTTTTTTGTAGTGTATATTCTTTTAATTCCAAATTTAGACGCGGTACTCAAGAACACCGTAACCCGAAAAAAGTTTGCTGTTAGCGCCCTAGAAAAGTTCAAAACGCAATTTTGTATCTAACATCCACAGGTGTACCGCCAAACGGAAGGCTGGCAACCATGATATACTGTTAACTGCACTTCTGGTTTTAAGAAGTACTTCAACACTTGTCCCCGGCCTACACAACAATAATGTGCAAGCTTTTCTATTCCTTCCTTCGCTTTTTGAATCATGCGTCCATATCGACGGAATTTTTCGGGCAAGTAAGCTGGTGTCACGTTTGGACACGACATCTCGCCACCTTTCAGACTCCGAACATTTTAGCGCAAAATTGCGATTTCTTGCGAATGTTCATTTAAAATCCATTGCGGTCCCTTTATCTCTATCCTTTTATCCCATTAGAAATCCCTTCTGAAACCTGGAAACTCTCATAATCAAGGGGACAAGCATTCGTGATGGAATATGAGAGGCTATAGTGAGATAATTTTCGATTCCGAGAAATGTTGGAAATGTCTAAATTTGTTACCACAAAAACTACTGCAGCAGAGGGACAGTGGCTGACTGTTCTGAAGCAATTTTGCTGACCTCGAGGCTGCCCCATCTTCATGTTCCTTTACTCTACGGACGGCGCCTCGTTAAAACCACCGCGTCTTGCACGAGAAGGGAACATGACGAGAAGCATGAGATTTTATACAGTACTTCAACAATCGTAGTTTATTTCTGGTGTTCTTTTACCTTTTAATTGCATCTATAGATGATTTGTATGATCATGACAATGCCATACAGCTAAGAATTTTTAATGTTGCAATAGTCGACTTTATGCTGGTTCTGTATCTGCTTGTGGGACTGTTAGCATGTATAAATAAAGTTAGCGGGCGTTAGCTTCAGGCGGTTTTTCCGAGCTCGTTTCTCAGCACCGGTCCTTGATCGTTATGTAGCTTGCAAATAACCGACCGGCAGCAGACAATATCCAGCGCAAGCAAGCACCCTATTTTGTCCGTCAGAATTGAAGACTCCAAAAAAATACTAAACTCTCCTAGCTATGTGTCTATACCCAATTTAGACCTTATACACCAAGATGCACATGCGGGACGCAGGATTCTTAAAATGATAATTCAAACTATGTGGCAAAGGTAGCCCACAATATGAAATAAACTAAAATAAAGTTGATCCCTTAATATCATGTGGTGCGGAAAATAGTAAACTGAGGTGTCAAATGAGGGCATTAATTCCGCTCCCATCTACCTGCTGAGCTAAAAGCTGTTCGCGAACGCACGAAACAGAAGTCACGGGGAGGTCGAAGTCAGCATGGTGGATGCGCGCGAATCCTGTCGAGGCGGCGAATCATTCGGCAGCCAAGCCGGTTCTTGGGGTGGAGACGTGTGCAGGGACGCGTTACTTTCAGCGCCTGTGTTCGACCCTTTGAACAAACAGGCAGGTGCCTTAATGTAAGGCTCAGATATCACCATGTGGCTGCAAACGCGCAGGTGGTGGCTGTCCACCTGATTGATCGTTGCCGTAGGTGCATCGGTTGCACTCCAAATTTCTCCCAGACATGACTACCGTACAGGTCTTCCTCACAAAGAGACCGAGAAATTGTTGAGCCCTTCACGGTAGCCAGAGAAGGGGAAAGGTGCGTTAGCGTACAATACGTGGCGCTATCCTCAAAGGAATCAACTTTTTGGAAAGTGGAAGTTGGTTACAAATGGGCCATGGGTAAATTCTGTACACACGCGTCGGTTTAATTTACACGTGTGATATGGTCCGGCGCTGTGGTGTGGGTTGTGCTACGAGCAAGTCTGACGTTTGCGATGCTGTATTGTTTCGTTTCGCTGCGTTTTTAGAATTACCCTTCCCACGTATCATGTACAGTATTTGTCAAAATTTTCTAGGCCACGGCTCCCCAGTCCGGAACAGGCGCGCGGCCGAGAAGGGGCGCCGCGGTCGGCGCTGCCGCGTTTGGCTGCTGAAGAAAGCGTGGAGGACGTTCGCTCTTGCTTTCTTTCTGTGGCAGGCGCGGCCACAAAGTGCTGTGGGCGGCCAGTTGCTTAGTGCAGGCCCTGCGCAGCAGGTGGTGTTGCGGAGGATTCAAGATGGATTTGGAACCGCACTGTTTCGTGCAAAGCCGGGCACCATCCAAACTTTATTAATTTTGTTTCCGACAGTGCGCAAATGTTTTTTGCGAAGCATGCGCACTTGATGCATGAAGTTTTTTCTGCACGGATGAAATACCCATTGCTGGATACAGTATTTCATTTCCGCGCGTACACTTTCGATGACGCCCGATGAAACAAGTAAAATAGAGCATATACAGTGATGTTATAGCGGCGCGTATTTTATAGGTTGAAGAAATTGGCTAAGCTACCTAGCTTCCAAATTGGTCCCCTGTTCCAGAAAAGTTTGGTAAATTCCAGGTGAAAGACTGAAGTGCTAACAGTGTCGACTGCGCAATCTGATTGACTAGGCATTCACCATGGCGCCAATGTGGTGTTTTTTTTTATTTGCCTGCAGACACTTGGCGACGGCAGCATTGCGTGTGCATTATCTGTGTGCAACGGAAAACGTATTTGCAGGAATGGCATATGATTCCGGTTAATCATGTCCCGACGTGTCATGGCGGCTCTGGTAGCAGGTGTTCGAGCTAGTGTCAGTGGTTTGTTTATTTAGCGCGGTTGAACGCTCGGCCATGCATCACCTAGCGTGGGAAGATGAAGCGAGCGATTGAGATTGTTGGAAATTTTAAACTCTTGTTGGGAACTTTGAGATGACATTGACATTGTTGGTCGCGCATTCAAGATTTTACATTTCCCTTATTGCGCTAGCTATTAGGTCGGAGTTTCAAGACACCAGGTGAAGCAACAAACCAAATTTAAAACGATAACGGTAAGGAGAGAAAACATTTACCTGAATTATATACAACATGAAATGTCCAGTGAGCACAAAATAATAAACATGCTTTAAAGGGGCACTGACACAAAAATTTTTTTTATTGCGATAAGTAGCTAGTGACCTACTTATCTCCTGTAGGAACCTCATTTGCTTCAGCGTGCGACGGTTGTTTAATTAGAGGCATTTTCAATGCGGCCAGTCGCAGTTTCGGTTTCAGCGGGTGCCGCGAACAGATGGATTTTGTGTGAACAATGCTCACCACGTAACAGTCGGAGGGATATCACAGATCAGAGCTGCCGTAGCACTGTAGAATCCGCATCGCGGGCAGTTTCTGCGAATGCCCCAACGTAATTATCTCGTGAGCCATTAATTAAAAAGCGACCGTGGATCTCACGTAGGCGCTGCGAGTGCAAATGCTCCCGCGGCTAAAGAACGAAGCGCGATGCTCGAGACAGTGGGTGGCAAGACGCGCGCTGGGAGCAGCCGGCCGGTCTGCCTACAGGTCCGCCTACAGATGTGTTTGGCTTAGCACTGCGGCGGATATTTGATTGCCGCTCTCGTAAGCGGTGCAGATAACAATTTTTAATGCAACCAGCCATCGCATCATTACCCGCTTTCTCATATAAGCTACCATGATTGGGACTTGGGTACAATTTCGTGCAGCGGTAACAAGCTATCACTCGAGCTACCTGCGCCGGCCTGGGCCACCTCGCGGCCGTGGCCGCCGCCTGCACAGCGACCATGCGGCTCGCCTCCGTGGGCTTTTTCCTGTTACGGCGCGTTTCGCGTCCAATGTGAATATACAGTAATAGAAACAGAGTGCCTGGAATCGTTCTGTTAGAACCTTTGGTCGCGGCCAGCTGCCCGATGAGCTGACGAAATCACAGCGCCTCCGCCGCCAACGATCGGGTCGTTCTTTCTCGAGAGCAGAAGCTCCGCCCTCCGCCCTCAGATTGGAGCGGCGAGTCTGGCAAACCGGCGAAAAACACCGGCAGTGCGGAAGCGGAACACAAACTGGTGACGTGTTTGGATGTTGTTTATTTACAAAATATTCGTGGGATGTCGATTGCGCGTGGTCTCTGCTGGCATGCTCGGTTGTGTTTGCACACTTTAAATATTGATTTTTAACTATTTTATAGGCTGTATTCGCCGCTGATATTTTGAGGATGATGTATATGTGCTTACACCAATCTATCTCCGAAGGTTATCTCGCCTTCAAAATTTTGTGTCAGTACCCCTTTAATATTACGCCCTCAGCATAAATAAAACGGCAAAATATTTCAGTATAGGCTGTGCTGGGGGATTTCGCTTAGTGAAATTGTGACCTTCTCAGTTGACTACTCGCAATGCGTTAATGCCTCAGAATGCTTAACAATCGCTGAAACTATTAAATAAATTTTGTGAATTCGATAGTGCGCCGTGAAAAGCGAGCGAATTTTTTTAATTGAGCAAGTTTCCGAAAGAAAAACTACAGAACCTGTTTAAGCCTGACAATTTTTCGTAAAGAAAACTATCACTGATGATCATGATGGTTGGTGTTTTATGGCGCAAGGCCAACGATGGCAAAGAGCGCCAAAACGGCTAAGCTACCTAAGCTGAAACTATCACTGCCTTCACATTTTTTCCATTCAACGGTAGTCACTGTGATCTTGTCATCAAGCTCTTGATCTAGTTCATTGGTTCCGGAAATGAGAGTGCTTAGAGATAAATGCTTACAGACGAAACATCGTGGCATAGAATTGGGACGGACGCTTTATTGTGCATGTCACTTTGTTGACAACTTCTTCGCCGTTGGTAGCTTCTGTTTTATTGCGGGGAACAAAATCGCTGCAATAAACGGTATTTCTCCAATAGCCTGACTTGCCCTTCCCTTACAAAAATGAATGTTGCGATCCTATTAAACTTTTATATAGTTCTTATAGAGTCTAAAACAACTCATGAGAAACTCATGGCAGACTTATGCCCGAACGAGTCATCTCTATAAGATCTCTATAGAATTTCAAAAAGTCCTTCCTATAAAAACTCACTACTCATCTCTGCAAGATCTCTATCAAATTTCAAAACAGACCTCCTTATAAAAGCTCACCCTATTGATCTCTACCAGATCTCTATAGGATTTTAAAACAGACCTCCCTATAAAAACTCACACTACTCAGACTCGATAAAGATTCTAGACACATTTTCGCGAACTTGTTCAATGAATGTTCTATAGAGTCTCGTTTAGGAAAGCGGTTTTTATTTTTATAGCGCCTTCACTATAGCAACTAGCTCTATTTAGGCTCACTAGAAATTCTATAGAAGTTTTAACGTGATAACTCAAGAAAGTTTCCATTCGCTCACTTTGAACTTTTATACAATTTTAAATCGAACATCTGGATGGACACTAGCTGTTTTTATATTCCAGGTCAACAAGGATTCTACAAAAGCTTTATCGCTAGCCGAAGTTCCTCGACTCTGTCCAAATTTTTTTTAAAACGGCCTGTTTGCCCAGGGCCAAGTCTCTTGGCCCTGACGAAGGCAAGTTTTTTTGCCGAAACGTTGGCAACAATTGTGGTTTCTACCTTGTTCGAAGTTTTATTGTGTTCTCTACCATCTTCAAAGTTTTATTGCTATCAATAAATATATATATATATATATATATATATATATATATATATATATATATATATATATATATATGGAATTTATGAAAACATTTATGAAAGTAATCGTGGAATTCATTCAGTTGTCGGACATGTCTGCTTATTATAGAGCGCGCCTCGAAGACATGCGTTTCACCCCAAAATTTTCAATGTAGGCAGGGCACGGCGAACGAGAATGTCCGTATGCAGGTCAAAGGATGCATACTGGGATCACCGAATTTAAATCTTAAAAAAATATATATATAATTGGCTTCAATAGTTTGTGGAGATCACTCGTAGCAATTTTGGTAGCTAGCGGTGGCCGGAGACATGTTGAAAATCAATTTTAATTGCCGTGCCGCGAGAGCTGGGATTGCCGCGACACCGAAAAAATGGGAAAGATATTCCGCGCTGGTTGTGGGTGACGTCCATTTTCACCGTTCCGAAACGGGAAACAAGCACTCTCCGGCGCTGTGGTGTCGGTTGGTATCGTTTCGCCAGGCAGGTTTTGTCATATATACCTGCTATATTTATGTAACGAATATGTGCCATCCCACCTGTACTTAGTGCAGCGATTTGGTGTTCTTCTGGGGTGGCGTGATACTAACAGCGCTGTTTTGCAAATAAGTCTGCTTATCTCACAAACCCAAACGCTGCAGTATATTGCGCTAATGAAAGTACGCCCATATATACTTAACAAAAAAAGATAACAGAGCAGAACTTTGGTGTAAACAACTACATGTCGAAAAAGAATTTACAATAATAAAATTTTTTATATAGCCAAATTTGAAAACCAGACTCCAAGCCAACTAGACGGGATCTTGGCCTCATCATCGTTCGCTCGCGGACTTCATTCATTCGAGGAGTCGGAACTCCACTTATCCCTCGCTGACCTAACCATTTCGTTGAGGATAACGTGAACTGTATACGATCGCAAGTGTAGAACTGCAGTGTGCAATACAAAGAATCCCGCAAGGAGCAAACGTGGAACAACGTTCCAAGCCAGGAAAAAAACATTTCTTTCAAGCGACAAAAGATCGTAAGCGGAAGAGGGCTGGATAAGAACTCATCTTTGTTGCGCAGCGTCCCAAAAAGAAAGAATGAGCCTGGCTCTGCTTCACGTCACTACAGAGGTAGAGAGAGAGAGAGAGAGAGAGAGAGACCTAACAAAGTAATGAGCTGGCGTGACGCTTGTTACACTGCGAGCCACTCTCGCACCAAAAAAAGTATTTGTTTTGAAAATGTCGACGCGCTCGCGGTCCATGTTCCTCAGAAGGAAACGCCTCGTAAAGATCCTGCGCCCGCAAGCAGATTCCGAACTTTAAAACTATTTGAAAGGATTGGAATTAAGTGCGAATGCACTTCTTAAGCGAGCCTGAAGCGTCCGCCGCCGTCCGCATTGCAACAGCTGCGGGTGCGCGCGCTCCTCGTCTTCCTTGGCAACGGGGGGAGATGGGCGCGCGCTGCCTGGCCGCTAACATGGCACATACCCACGTGGGGGATTGGCCAAGAATCGGGCGTGAGAAGGGCTAATGCACCCGCTTAAAGGAGTACTGACACGAAATTTCAAAGCTGAGATCCGCTCTAGCAATCAAGTACAACGACAACACAAATAGTGTCTGTGAATAATGCATCTTTCTTTCTTTGTACGTGGTGTGTGTGTGTGTGACTCTTTTTCGCGAATATTACCGAACCGCGCAAATTTAAAGTCGTGCATTCGCACTTTCACATTCTTCCCCTCGGGGAAATGCGGGGAATTTTTTTCACAATTCTTCCGCCCTGTCTTCGGCAGCAGTTCGCCGAAGCGGGGAAAGGACGCGGGCGCGCGGACGCGAAAGGCCTGTGTCATCCACCTGTACACCTGCCAAAAGGAAAGATTACCACTCTTTCATTACCCTTTTCGCCCTGTTGCCAGTGGCGCTAACAACCAACTTCGCAACCTGGCTGGATGTTTGTCTACTTGGAATGTAATACTGTCTTCTTTCTGTAGGAGTTGGTAATAATTCATTAAAAATGGCCGTAAATATTAACACAGGGTTCACAAGCACCAGTGGGTTGTTTTTGTATATCTCGTGTACCAACTGGCCCGCCTACGATCCGTGTTGCAGTCAATTTTTTCTACATCGGGCTTCTCTTGTCTATCCCTTTCGCTGTGTCTTCAAGATTCGTCCATGTGCATTAGTCATCTAGTTTCGGCCTACTGCCATTCACACCTCTACACATACTCCATCCCAGCAAAAAGTTTCGTCCCACCGGCATCGGTTGTGTGTAGGACACTATTCGTCCGTCACACAACAATGGGTCCAAGATTGGCCGGGTACTTCGTCGTGAGGCCATGAACCAAGCGGAATTCAAAGGATTGCCTCAAGTTGGCATGCGTTCGAGAAGAACCTCCAGCGGGAGGCGACAAAAGTCTTCAACAAGCCCTGCGCTCCGTGTCCTTGGGAGACTGACGTTCTCTGGCGAAGGATCTTTAGTGAAATCCCCAGAAAACCTCGCGCAGCTGTGGCTCACCAGGCTGTCCACGACCTGGTCACTCCTAGTGTTCCTGGACAGGCTCAGAAGGCTTTGAACTTGGGACCAAAATTCTGTTTCAACCTTCAACCGCATAAAATAGAGCTACTTTCCGTGGTTAGGACCACAGCCGCAAGAGGAAACCCTGAAGAGGTCGAAAGATGCGTGAGCGGAGGAGTCGATGTCGTGAGGTGGATTCCCAAGACCAAACCCACCGTTCGCCCAAAAGAAGTGGTGTCCTCACTTCATGAAGCAGACTTGAAGCTTCTGCTGTCTGACAAAGAAGGTGGCTTCGTCGTCATTCCGTCGTAGTCTTATGCGGAAAAAGCAAAGCAGGCAATTGCTGACAATTTCTGCAGGGTTGCTGACGTCGATCCGAAGAAAGTAAGGAAGGAGGCGTGTAAGCGATGCGAAGACATGAAGTTGGAGAAGATCGCTGCGTCTGTCGAGAAGAGCGAGTATGCTAGTTTGTCGGCGTTTTTCTCGGCAAAAACACAGAAGCCCGAATGCCCATTCAGGGTGATTGCCTCTGAGTGGGGCACTAGGCAGCACTCGGTAGGACTCATAGCAGCGGTCGCTTGCTATGCTACCGATTGACTACCCCTTTCGAGTGAAAGGCGGAGGAAGTTTTCACTTTCCTGGAAATGGAGCGACTACAACGGGTGAGTTTCTTTTCAGTAGATCTTGAAGATCTTTACTATTCGCTCCCGCACACCTACATTTGCCAGGCGGTTGAAGAAGGTATTGACAGCTTAGGTGCAATCCGCTTCCAGAATGAATGCGGAATCAGCGTGGGAGGCTTTATAGAGCTGTTGTCCTTTTACCTTCGTTCCACAGTCATCAAGTGTCAAGATTGCCTCTACCTCCAGAATGAGGGGGTTTGCATTGGTTCATGCATTGCGCCAACCCTGAGGGACCTTGTGCTTGCGCGGCATGACAGAAGCCTAGACGCAGCTCTGAAAGACAGCGCAGCGTTAAAGGTTTTTCGCTTCGTCGAATAATTTCGAATATCTACAAGGTGTCTGAGAACGGGCAAACGCAAGACGTCGATGACTTTTTGCGGATCTTCGCCGAAACCTTAAGCGACTTCGTGCTAACTAAGGAGGTCTCAAATAACGAATTTCCGTTCTTAGAATCAAGATTGTACTTGAGCGCTGAACACCACTGTCTGAGCTATGCCCCGCGCTCCCAAAAAGGCTTCATTCTTTTCATGTCCGCCCATTCCAAGCTTGTCAAGAGAAGAGTGGCTACGTCTGTTTTGAAGAACTAATTGTGGGGGTCTTGCCATCTTCCCTTGTAGGGCAGCCTTGACGCTCAAACACGCCGTCTACGTATGGCTGGCTTTCCTGATTCGCTTCGGCGTAGCGTAGGCCACAAGCTGCTAAAAGACTGCACAAAGCCACAACTTGAACAGGAGCCTCCATCAGAGAAGAAAAAGGTAGCGGTCCTTCCCTACATCCATGGCGTAGGCCACTGGCTGAAGAAAATAGTAGGGTCAGCGGGTGCAGACCTTGTGTTTTAGGCACCAAATTAAGCAGCATGTGTCGAAAAGTACATTGCGAAGGCCAACAGGAAACCAAGTGTAAAAAGAGGCACGCAAAGCCGGCTGTCTACTGTGAGGAAGAGTTGGTCTACATAATACCATTGTCGGGTGGACGCTCGTACGAGGGGCAGACGGAACGCTGACTCAACGTTCGCCTACGAGACACGCTTGCGATGTACGCAACTACTCGGGGAGCACGCTTGCCGCGAATGTGGCAAAGTCCGCATGCTTGCCTGCATGCCAGCCTCATTTCAGCAGTGCCACGTGCTGGCTGGTTATCCTGACAGAATGAGGCGAGAGATACGAGAGGCGTGCGAAATATATAGCCGGAAGCAATACTGTCAGCACACATTTTATCGCCCGTACGGAGAAAGAAATCAGTAATGTAGATAGATAGCAGAATACACATGCGGAGGAGCCTTCGATATGGGGTGGACTATTTGTACTGGTCTGCTTTAACTCTTCCGATGACTGTGTTTAGGTTGCGTGGTATTTTTTTGTTTGTAAAATATTTGTGTGAAGTCTAGCGTCACGTGTCACCCTCCTTTTCCTATTTACAGGTGTCCAGCGATAATAAACCTTCAGTTGCAAGTCAGCGCTGTGTTAGTCTACTCCTCTGGTGTCCCGTTCTTTCGCGCTGTTAATCTCAGAAATATGTACCAACTGGCCCGCCTACAATCAGTGTTGCAGCATATTGTTGCTTTTTCAGGTGCATGGCCACTGTGCATATCCCCGATTATGAGTCTGGTAGCTGGTGAAGTGGAGGGCGGACCATAGTCTGACTACCGTAAAGAGAGTGCCTACATAGCTGAAAATGTCTACGTGAAAGAATTTGTTTCAGTTCTAATTTGTTCGAAGGCCTCTGCGGTTTGTGTTGACGCAAGCCCCTCCAATCGGGACAAGAAGGCGCTACGGACGCCCTCCTCCTTAGTGGGGCGAGGATGATCATCGATCGCCTTCCTCCTCTCCCTAATGGGCGGTTCGAGGCGAACGGGAGAGACCACCAGAGGTAGACCTGTTCTGTGGGCAGACAAAATCCTCCTCGTTCTGTGGGTAGACCGCCGTCGGAAGCGCAGCGCACGGGTACGTAAATGCCTTTTGGACACTATTGGACGTGCATGCATTGACCGTTATTTCCCACCAGCGTTGGTCACGTCAATTTGCGCACATCTTGATTGCGTGAGTGGGTTATCTAGGATGTCCGGTGAGTCTAAGGGCATTTCCCCGTTGCATAGGCGGGGTTGTCGCGTATGCGCTGTGACAGCTCGCGCCGTCTAAGATCAGCGGACGAGCGCTGGTGCCGTCCAGTCGAGCTCAATGGCTGAAATTTATAGCGGCCACAGAGAGCCCCCATTCCCCTACCCTAGCGAGCATCTCAGCCGGCCAACGCTGGCGTACGCTAACTGCTGCCCGAAGGCAGGCTGGGTACATGCACACTGGAGTATGACTCAGGGGCTAGGTGCGTAGTGCAGTGTAGTGTTTGAATTGTCATCGTTAGTAAGCTCCTGTACCACGAAAGATATCGCCTCCCTGTGAAGTGACTATGACGTACACACGCGCGGCGAGAGTCTTGGCTCGTCCTCGAACGCGTTTTGGGCAACCTCTCTCCGCTGGGCAGTTCGGTGCTGCGCGAAAGTAGCGAGAATGATGGCGGCGCGTTATTTTATCATTCCATAACATTAAGGATCAAAGATATACATACAAGTCCAGTTATAGAATCATCGGTTGATGGCTTGAATGAAACTCAAACATTCCGTAGGCTGGCTTGTATAATTGGAGTGAGCTTGGAGAAGGTTTAAAATAGAACCATTATGCTACAGCTACATAGCTTGTCATCACCTTTCGAGCGGTGAGCTGCATCCGTTCAGAAATATTTTGCGTTTCTTTGAGCGAATGCACTACAGCGCGTTCTTTAGCGATAGCTGCTACGTACGCCTTCCTTTAGAGGAACGTCCCGACTTGTTTCGATAGATGGGCTATTTGAGTGTCTAGGCATTCATCTACGAAAAAAATTCCCGCGCCGTCCCGCGAGGGGAACACGAGTAAATGCAGAGCATTGGGGCCTCAGTACTGATTGAAGGCAGTGTTGCTTCCATCGCTTCTTCCGTGATGCTGGAGTAGCAGACACGAGTAAACGTGGGCACGAGCGTCAACCAAGGAAGGAAGGAGCAACGCAGTGACTGAAACACGAGCGACCGCTAGCCGCTATATTTGCAGCGCGCGCAGTATAGGGAGAGCAGTACGGGGGGGGGGGGGGGGGGGGAGAGCGCGCATGCGCAAGCAGCGCGCGCCCTTCCACGCCCCACCGCGCTGCTATCACGCACCTGTTACGCCGAGACCGCGACGAAGCGAACGGGCTGACTACGACGTCTGCGCGCGCCAGCTGCTGTTGAGAGAGAGGAGGGAATTAGAGGCGCACCTGCTGCGGACGCGGAACTGTTGACACCGTCCGACGCAGGAACAGGCGAGGCTAGAAATGCTCTGCATTTAAAAAGTGCGCCCGCGCACTCCGCACAGATGTTCAACCAGCGAAGCTGAGACATGCGGCCGGTGTTTTACGTATGGCGCGTGACAATCATTTTAGAGTAACATGCAGCAGGTGCGAGCCGTTGCCACGCTGGCGCTGCTCCTCCGGCGCCGCTCGCCGTTATCACTTGAGGTGAGATTTACGCAATGGCTCCGTGGGTGGGTAATTTTTCTTTTGCGCATGCGCATGAGGTTGCGCGGGAGTTCTCGGGCGCGTTTTTTCTTTTGTTTTCATACAGGGTGATCAAAGTTAAGTCGACAGGTTTTTTAAAAAATGGGCGCTGGTATTTACGCGAAGACGACCTCTACAGTGAGGTTATGCGCCGAGGTGGACATATAAATAGGCGGTAGTTATTAATTTCGGGGGCTTAATTACTAAATTTGATTAATTAACGTTTTAGTGGCTACAGTAACCAGGCATGTTTGTATTGGGAAGTTAGACGGAATCATGTTTCTACGCAGTTTCAATTGGCAGAATTCTTCTAGCGCATCCGTAGAGCGAGATATCAAACGGTGAAGTTTAAGTGCCATGCGCATGATTACGCATGCAAGACAGTCTTCACCGGCGCAAAGCTTCTGCCTTCTGTGACGTGCCTGCTGTGTATGGTGTTTAGTTCGGCAAAGGGGTGGAGGCACAGGAGAAAGTGATAACTGGCACCCATTCATTCTTGGCTGCCGCTATTGCAATCTGCAGTACTCGGAACCACTATCGAAACACAGAACAAAAGGGAGGAGCTATGCGCCGGCCTTGACTTCTAGCATGCGTAATCATGTGAAAGGCAATTAAACTTCGCCGTTTGATATCTCGGCCTACAGATGCGCTAGAAGACTTCTTCCAATTGAAACTGCGTAGAAACACTATTGCGTCTAACTGTGCAATACAAAAGTGTCTGGTTACTGCAACCACTAAAAAGATAATTAATCAATTTTGGTTAATTAAGCCACCTAGGTTAATAATTACCCTCCTAGTTCTGTGTCCCCATGGGCGCATAACCTCACTGTAATGTGGTCTTCGCGTAAATCTAAGCGCCTATTTAAAAAAAAAAAACCTGCCGACTTAACTTTGATCACTCTGTATAACTACAGCTTTGCTGTAAAACTGTTTTAGTCGACTTCTATATCATTTGGCGTTGGCTTAGGAGGTCTGGGCTGTTTATAATCATTCCGTTTCACAGCACTCGAATACAAAGCACCTGTTCCATCGGGCTGCTCAGCCTCTTTAATGGCAGAGCGCTGAATGGGTTCTAAGGACCTGGAATTTATTATGGAGTGTAGCCCTCACTAGATTGTTTTCCTAACGGCAAGCGTGCTGTTTAGTTGAGCACTTGAAAGGCGTTATTTTGTTCTCAGTGGCCTTGCAAAGGCCGCAACTGTTGAATAAACAGAAAGAAGCGCGCCACGAGGCCGCAGCGGGGGCTCGCTCCACGAGCGCGGCTCTCGCGGCAGTCGTTCGTAGGCATCGCTGATAGCCGGACGTCTGGTTTACTGGTCCTCTTTTGCTACACATTCTCTGGTGCCGTGAAACCCGGGAAACGAGGCACGAGCGGACCCACGTTCGACGGCGCAGCGGCTCCGAGGCACGCGAGGCTTGTATACCTTTGTACTGCTTTATCCTGGAAGCCTTGCCCTCGGCCGCCGCCCCTTTCGGCTCGTGCCCGAGCCCGCCCTTGAACCCTAGTATTCGAAACCCTAGCGTCTTGCTTCATCGGCTGGTACCATGGATGATCCTCGTATTCGCCGAGATTTCCTGCGAGCGACCATCTCCGGGACCATGACAAGTCCTCGACGCCTTGCTGCGGAGTCAGGCAGGCAACGGCCCTTGACAGACACATGTCCTCGACCTCATCTTGCGTGACCAGGTGACCTTCACCACTCGACGCTCAAGTTCAGGAGAACCTGACGGATGAAGAATTTGATGCTGACGTTTTGGAAGCCATCGATTACGACGAGCGTATTTGCGCCCTGGGAACGCGTGTACGCTTCTCTGCATTCGAAGACACTGCGCAAGCCCCGTCCTTCAACGTCAGGCGGCCCTGTTCACCACCCGCATCGCAACCTCAACTATTTGCTCGCTCCCCAGGGAGGCCCGGTGGACAATAGTCCCGGCTGACGTGTCGCCCGTTCGGGAAGTAACTGGTGCGGCGCTAGAAGAACAGAACAACGACGCCGGAGGCGCTGCAGTCTTTCAGGACGCCAAGCAAGACCCCCGATTGGCTCAGCCCGGGAGGAGTGGCCCCAGCGACCTCCCATCCCCTGGTGTTGCCATGGTTGCCGTTGTGGAGAAAATCTCAGGGACCCTGCCGAGACCTCGGCCGTCGCTGTCGCGACTATCGCTTCCGAGACGTCTGACCGGCCTTGCCGCAGCGCTGGCGTCGCCGACACGGCTCTCAAGTCACAGACGTCGCTACAGCCCTTCCGCAACCCTCGCTTCGAAGACTTGACTACCACTCTGGAGACGTTGGTCCCGTTCTGCCCCGGTCTTAGCGTCTATGATGCGACTCTTGTTTTGGAGAACTCCGAGCTTCCCAGTTGCGACCGTTACGTCGGTGACCGCACCTCTCGTTTCGCAAGCAGTTCAGCAACCCGGTTTCAAGTCGAAGATATTTGCATTGGGTCCAGCAACGAAAACGTGGTTCGTGCAGAAGATGGACTCGCTTCAGGGGATAACGAAGCCCCTACTCCTCTGACGCTCCATGAGCGAGCTTCGACGCCGGAAGCGAGCTTCGGCCGCGCTCGTCAAGGCTCGGTGTGGAGGCATCCTCGTGGCGAAGCAGAACAAATGCTTCTATGGTGACGAACCCTTATTTAGCAAGCGCAACTTGATTCTGAGCGAGCCTTTGTGCCGTGTTGGGTCCGGCGAGAGCGAGGTCCTATGTTTCGCAGAGATAACGGAAACGCCGCTGGAATACAACAATACTTCACGGAAGGCGAATCAGACGTGGACGCAACGGCGATGCCACTACGCTCGCCGCATGATCTCTGCAAATTTGACCGTCCGAAATCAGCTGTTCCCATTCGATCCCGGCGGCTGCTTTCTGGCCGAAAACCTAGAGCATGGCCCCGGGTGACCGTATGAACATTCTCAGTCTTTTAGGCCTACGTCACTTGGGTCCAGCAACCCAGCAAGCGCTCGTTGCCCATGATGCTGGCTATGGATTTGTACTGCCTCGCTCAATTGACAACGCTCTCTACAGAGATCGACGGCACCGAGGCACCCTGCCAAATGCTCCACGGGATACCCCAGCCAGCTTACAAGCATCGCTGTGATGGATCATGCACCGCTACGGAAGTCGGACAAGTGGTCGTAGTGGGACACGGACTTGGCCACTACCCCTGCTAGTCACTAACCAACTTGGCGGCGCAGGGAGTATGTTAAGAAAAAAGATGGGCAGGCAGGGGGCGACAGTAGGGGGAGTAGAAGAGGACGAAGAGAAGGATCAGGGCGCTCACTGCCTCGCTAATCGACTCGATCACCACATCAGAAGCCAGACGCTGGTCCTCTTTCGCTACACATTTTCTGGTGTTGAGAAATAAAGAAGCGCAGGCGGGGGGCGACAATAGGGGGGAGGAGTAAGAGAAGAAGAAGAGGAGGATCGGGGGGCGCTCTCGGCCTCGCAAATCGACTCCATCACCGTATCGGAAGCCAGACGCTGGTCCTCTTTCGCTACACATTACACTGGCGCATGACAAGAGTTCCATTCGGAGCCACGTCTAGCCCATTCCTACTCGCCGCAACACTTCGTCACCACCTGAAGGAATGTAAAGAGCAGTTCCCAGACACGGTCGCCAAGCTGGTCGACGCGTTTTACGTGGACGACCTTGTCGTCGGGGTCGACAACGCCGAGCAAGCCAAGCGTATCTACGCCGAGTCGAGGTCCATTTTGGCGGGTGCTGGTATGGAACTGAGGAAATGGGCCTCCAACCTTTCGTCCCTGCGAAGCCAATTCTTTGAAAACAACGTGGCTTTCGAAATGGAAGGAGGGGACCCTTGTAACATGAAGGTGCTCGGAATGCAGTGGGACCGCTCAGACGACAGTGTCGTGCTAAGTGCGGACAATGTCGCCACCTTTGTATCCACAAAGCCAGTGACAAAGAGGACAATGCTCCAGTCGTTCGCGCGGCTCTACGACCCTCTAGGATTTCTGGCCCCTGTCACCGTTCGAGCGAAGGTCATTTTCCAAGACTTATGGAAACTGCAGCATCCGTGGGATTCACCACTGCCGACAGCTCAACTCAATGCGTGGAACGGCTGGTGCGGCGAGCTCAGCGACCTAAGACGCATTTGCTTGCCACGGCATGCGGTCACGATGAAGTACACGGAACACGACACTCGAGAGCTCCACGTGTTCGCTGACGCAATGCCTGAGAGCCTAGGGTACTGCAGTCTACGTCCGGTCATTATCATTGGAAACCGGAAGATGGGAAGTGAACCTGCTGCTCAGCAAAGGCCGCATTGCACCGATCAAAACCACCTCTCTCCCACGCCTTGAGCTCCTCGCCTGTTTGATAGCTGCCCGACTATTTGATTTCCTAAAACGGCTACCGTGCCTGTCAGAAGTTCGGTCTTTCTTCTTGACCGATTCAAAAATCGCCCTCCATTGGATTGCGGGGGAACCGAGCCGATGGCTGCCATTCGTGAGAAATCGCGTGTCCGAGATACAACGTCTGACACAAGACCAAGGGACGTGGGCTCATTGTCGCAGCAAGGATAACCCAACCGATTTGATTACTCGAGGCATTGCCGCATCCGCTGTTGCAGTCACAGAAATGTGGTGGCATGGCCCACATTGGCTCGCACTGCAATCTCAGGATAGGCCAACGGACAAAGAAAGAGTTGCGGACGTCGGTGAGCCGCCATTTCTACAGACAGCTTCATGCGCGCTAGTAACAACGCCAGCTGAGCCGTTGCTGAGTATCAAGTCGTACAGTCGGTACTCCAGGCTTCTTCGGATAACTGCCTAGATACATCGCTTCTTCGAAAATACGCGAAAGTTAACGCATTCAGCAAGGGGACCACTGACGAGCGATGAAGTTCTCAAGGCGGAACGCTACTGGCTCCGGTTCGTACAGAACGAAGCTTTTCCGGAGGATATGCGACCGTTGTCACGTGGTCAGCGTGCCGGAACTGCAACTCGCCTCATTTTACTACGGCCGTTTTCGGACGACGATGGAATCCTGCGCGTCGGCGGACGCCTACAGCAGTTAGGATCCTTGGTTGACACCCGTCACCCTGTCATCCTGCCGGGCCGTCACGACTTTTCCCGGCTACTAATCATCGCAACCCACCAGCGCCTGTTGCACGCGGGTGTTGACAGCACTCTCACAGAACTGAGAGACCGATTTTGGATTATCAAGGGTCGTCAAGTGGTGAAGACAGTGCTGCACGGATGCTTGCTTTGTCGTCGACACAAACTCACACCAGAAACAGCTCCAGTTGCGCCTCTACCCCGAGATCGTATCACCGAATCCAGTCCGTTTGACGTTGTCGGTGTAGACTTCTGTGGACCGCTGTTCTGTCGCACGAAGAATCCTGCGCAAACAAAGGCCTACGTCGCCGTTTTCTCCTGTGGTGTGACACGAGCCGTCCACCTTGAGCTTACATCTCAGATGACGTCATCGAGCTTCTTGTTTGCTTTCAGGCGGTTTATCGCTAGACGCGGCATTCCATCGACAATTTACTCGGATAACGCCTTAGCCTTCCACCACTGCGCACGCTCTCTCCGTTCGGCTCCGGAAGACCCCGTCCTTGATTTTTGCAGCGGCCGCAACATCTCCTGGAAATTTAACGTCGGAAGAGCTCCGTGGTGGGGTGGTTGGTGGGAACGCTTAATCCAGCTCACCTCACCAAGGAGACATTACGGCGAATCCTCAGCCGCAGTTGCCTGACTACTGAAGAGCTGCAGACGACGCTTTGTGAAGTCGAGGCAGTAATTAACAGCCAGCCCCTTACGTATATCTCGGCAGACGCGGCTGAGCCATACCCGCTGACCCCAGCGCACTTCTGGCTGGGCAAAAGTAACACTTGCCTGCCTCAGCAACTCGGCCTTCCAGAACCGCTGTTCACGGGCAGCGAGCCACGCAGACGAGCTCGGCACCGTCAAATCGTAACGGAGCGTCTTTGGCGACGATGGAAACGAGAGTACCTCCTGTTGCTCCGATCCGCTCACGAGGCATCAGCGCAGCTTCCCTCCAGGCTCCAAGTGGGGGACGTAGTGCTCGTACAGGACAATTCGCCACCGACCTTCTGGCAACTTGGGCGCATTCTTCAACTATTTCCCGGAAGCGACGGAGTTGTGCGCTCGTGTTCCCTACGCCTGTCATCGGGACGGGAAATACGTCGTCCAGTGCAGCGGCTGGGCTTTTTTGAAGCAAACCCCTGATCAACTTGGGGCCGCGGGAGTATGTTGAATAAAGAGAAAGAAGCGCGCCACGAGGCAGGCAGCGGGGGCTCGCTCCACGAGCGCGGCTTCTCGCGGCAGTCGTTCGTAGGCATCGCTGATAGCCGGACGTCTGGTTTACTGGTCCTCTTTTGCTACAGTACAATGACGTGGCTTGCCATCGGAGTTTATTATTGCGGAGCATTCTTTGCCAAGTACTCTCACAGCCAGGGCCGTGTAACGTTTGCCATTTCCACAAAAAATGCACATATTGCAGAAGTTCCACCCGTGATCGCTATAATAGTGTAAATAGAGAATACTGGTCGCACGAAATTGTGAAAAACAAAGAAATAAGAAAAGTACAACTCAGAAATAAAAAATACAAAAAACTATTAAAACGGGCGCAACAAGAAATAAAAAATACAAAAAAGTATGAAAAATGGTGAAACGTGTAATGCCCTGCATTTCCACAATAATGCAGATTTCGCGAGAGTTTCAACTGCAATCGTTGTAATAACAAAATTGTGAAAAACCAAAAAAAAAATAATATCAAATATTTGCGGAAACTGGCGAACGCTGTAACGCTCTGCATTTCCACAATAATACAGATTTACGGGAAGGTTCCAAATGTAATCCTTACAATAACATAAAAAAGATAATTGGTTGCACAAAATTTTTAAAAACTAAAAATTAGAAAAATATCAAGAAATACCGAGAATGGCAAAACGCATAACGCATTGCAATTCCACAATAATGCAGATTTCGCAAAATTTTCGCCTGTAATCGTTATATTAGTGTAAATGGAAATATTTGGTCGGACGAATTTTCCAAAAACTTAAAAAAATATTTAAAAAAAATGGAAAATGGCGAAACTTATAGCGCACAGCATTTCCAAAGTAATAGAGATTTCCTGAAAGTTTCACCAGTAATTGTAATAATAGCCTAAATTTAAGTAATGGGTGGGACAGGATTTCGAAAAACCATAAAATTGGGTTGAAGGAACTCACACTACAGACAAGCGGCAGAAGAATGCTACGCATTAGTAGATAATTCTTTCAATCTACGCAGAATGTTTTTATTTATGGCTCGACAGCTGTCTTCGGAGAGTAGTTTTGCTGGTAGTGATGATGCTGGTGCAGGTGATGGAAAACTTTGGCAAAATATAACTCATGGCCGGGAAAGCTTTGGGGCAGTACACAGCTATTAAACTAGTACTTTCCGCTCGGTAGAAGGACCTCGTACGGGGACTAGGTAAGTCCTGCTGGTACACATAACCCGAACAAACGCAGAAGTGTCATGTTCTCAGAGTGATGCATGACGCAGCGTTGAACATTGGTCCCAGGGGCGAAGAGCACATGGTCACGCTACCATCAGTAGGATTGGGATGGTAGTAATAGCACAGATATTGTTCCTGTTATCCACGGAGGCGAGATGGATGGTTATTCTGTTGTAGGCCTTACGGATCACATAACCTTGATACAATGGGGATATTGGATAGGTCGAACCTGATGATCGGCTTAATGGGAACCAGGAATGATCGGTTTAGAAAAGAAGTCGGGTATAAGAGGTGGTATAAATACTGCAAAGAAGACTTTCTTGGTCGGGACAAAATTGGACACATTTCTATGTATGCTCACCTCATTTTCTCTGTGCAAAAGCTCTTTGCTCTTGCAGTTTGCTCCAGGTTTTGTGTCGGTTGGGTCAGTGGGCTCAAACTTTGCGATACCCAGTGTTGTCGAAATGGCCACGGAGTTATTGATTCCTTCGGACAAGCTTTTGTAGTGTTCCTGCGATCAAAAAAAGCCTCATTGGAAAGTATTTAAATGAACATTTTCAGATCAGCCAAATTAATGTTTTCAATGATTCAAAAGCTGACCAGGTTCACTGTGGGCCAGCTGTTCTTTTTACTTTGTAATATTTTTGTTAATCTTCAGTTTTTTGTTAGCCCCCACAGGAGAGAAAATGATGACTGCTGTTGTGCTCGTCACCAAGTGGTATACACGTCAAGCAATTGTTGTAACCCACACGTTTGTAGAAAAAATACGGCGTGGCATTCCTTTTTTGACTGCAGCCTAATGCCTTGTTACTTGAAGGGACCTATGATTGAGTCCCCATTTTCTCTATTAAAATATTCACTGTTTATACAGTTGTTTAATAATCATTAGGAACACCGAACGTGACATACGCTCACTGCAATCTTTATCTACACCAAAACACACAAGAGGGTTGAAATATCAGTGTAGTGACGCTTTAAGAGCTCTTTGCAAGCCATGATTTTTCGCTGCTGTGGCCCCGCACCAGAACCCAGGGGGTGATGTGGATGGTCCCGAGAAAGAGAGGGTGTATATTAAGACGATTGTGGCAGGCACATGAAATAATCGATGTTGTTTACAAAACAGTAGCAAGTGACTCATGTGGTAATTAATGCCGAAAGTGAAGGAGGGTGCTTATATTCGAAAAATCTGATTGATTTTGATTTGATTTGATTTGATTGCAGGGCTTAACGCACCGACGCAGCACACGCGATGAGGCGCGCCGTATTGGAGGGCTCCTGATTTTTTTTACCACCTTGGGATCTTTAGCGTGCGCCGAAATCTCGTACACACGGACGTTTTTGCTTTTCGCCTCCATCAAAAAAGTGGCCGCTGCGGCCCGGAATCGAAGCCGCGAGCTCGTGCTCAGCAGCGCAACGTCTAAGCCACTGAGCCACCGCGGCGGGTGATTCGAAAAATCTGAAATGATACCACTCTCAAGACACTTTTTTCGCAGCGGCAATGTTTCATTCAGCAAACATTCAAAGCAGGCACATACAATGAACCAAACAATGGACCCCTGATACTCATTCTGCCACTACCACTCAAGCTTGCCACATCGCTTGAGCCGCCGTTCTCAGTATCCCACAGCAGGTTCTCATTTTCCGTCGATGTGGTTTGCAATCGAACGTATGGTAAATGATCTGGTCACAACGTCAACATAGACCCGCTTCCACGCGTCTGAAATCTACCTTGCGATAGTTAGCGGAGATGATTTCTGCAGCTTTGCCGTCGTGTAGCGTTTTCTGTTGTGTAGTGTTGGAAGGCTGCAACACGAGACACAGCCGAGTTAGCCTCAGCGGGCGAGAACGCGTGCCTCCACTTTATCCTGGACCTGCGCCAGAGGCCGAGAATCCGCCCTTCCGACAGCTCCGTCTCATCAACAGAGCGAGCAAGCGCGGTTGCCAGCCTGGGATCACGTGCTTAAATTCGCATGCAAACTTTAAAAAATTCTGAAATTAGGGGAGGGTGGTTATAATCGCAAAAATACGGTATATACAGCGTTGAGGCTGTTTTAAACTGGTGGTGCGAGGTGAGAAGCAAGCAAACACATCAGTCTTCAAAATCAATGCTGGGACTCCTAGGTTAACAAAAACGGCGTGTCCTCCTGGAACAGTGTGGTAACTGGGTTAGCCACTTAGGAAAAATCGGCAATTACTCGGCAAATATATGAATAAAATCGTAGAAATTTGTGGAGGTTCTTCGAGGAGCACGCAATTGGAAAGTCGCAGACTAGAACAGTTTTGTATTGGTCAGGACGAAAGCCT
The DNA here is from genome assembly GCA_013339765.2 of Haemaphysalis longicornis. Classification (NCBI taxonomy): domain Eukaryota; kingdom Metazoa; phylum Arthropoda; class Arachnida; order Ixodida; family Ixodidae; genus Haemaphysalis; species Haemaphysalis longicornis. The sequence continues at coordinate 93,004,751 of CM023451.1, forward strand.
TCCTTTGCAGCCGTATAGATCACGACAACTGTGCGACGTTTACAAAAGCTACATTTTTTAGTATTCGAAATCGTACCTGCTTGCTGGATGCCGTCAAAAGCAAGGCGAAGACGCTTGAAGTATTCTTTCAGTATTACCCCGCAAAGACTTCCTTTTTAGAACATGCGGAACGGTGACCCTGAATTTCTTGAACGTGGCTGTGGCATCCCGAAAATAATTGTGTTGAATTGCAGAAGGTCATCAAAGAAGGCTCTTTGGTTTCCCAACTAATTCATTGGCATTTGCTAGCAACCAAACCAGACACAAAGGGATGCCATTATGAGTGAAGGCAGTCAATTGTGATCAATTTGAGGAGACGGTAGGTCTTCTTTGCAATGCTGTTGAGTCGGCGACAGTCCATGAAAAATAGTCATATTTTTATTTCCTGTGAAGATCAACGGAGCGGTACGCGGGCTGGAGGTAATCGGATGATGCCCTTCGCAAGCATCACTCTCGTCGACTCATGTCATTTATTTGCAAATTTAAATTCCGGTAAGAATTACTCCCGTACGCTTTGTAAAACACCCTGCTCTATCGAAGAATCGACTTGTTTGATATGCTTATGAAACTTCAAAGCTTGCGTTCAGAATCTGCGGGCCCCCTGTCACAGAACAAGAGTTCACTTTCAACGCGAAAACGGAGTCGCGAAATGCTTCAACAAATTTTCGAACATAAACGTTTTTCAGGATAATAGCCTTACTCGCCGAGTGACAGCGGATACAACGAGCGCTAATGTAGCTGCACAAGCACGCCTTCGATGACACAAAACACTCCGAAAAGAAGCACGAGAAATATTCCACCGTGAAAGGTACGCCAGCTTAACGGTCTTGTCATTCAGCACGCGCGCGGATTTTTTTGTCAAATGTGACGTCCGGGGATGCATGCGGCAACACGATAAGCTGTCCGAAACCGTTATTATTGTTGACACAAAAGTACTCCACCAATTCGGGGGTTCTGTAAAGAAAATTAGCTATACAGGCGGGAGGATCTGACGAACGCGAGCCACCAAAGCGCGCTTCCAGGTCGTTGGAACTGTTCCCTCCTGCGGCGCGCGGCAGCGTTTGACAGAAGAGCGGTATAATAAAAGGGATTCAAGATGAGTTGAAAGTGATGGTTGCGAACCAGAACAGTGCAAAAGAACACATGCGGCTTATTGGGAAATCCAGAACACAGACAACCATGCAGGGTTTCGATAGCCTTCTGATCGATGTATTATGTGTGGGGTTGGAAGGCAGTCTGCACTTGACGGATAAGGCAAGCATGTGGCCTAGTTACAGGTGAGAAGGAGACAGAATAGTCTGCGTATCCCTGACTGTTCCACAGTCTGGCGTCCAAGTAGACGGGCTTGTGGCGCCTTCATGGGCGTGTGGAAAGGCCAAGGCGTGTTTCCCGGTTGCGACGAAGCACAGGAGAGCTGACGGGCCAGGTCGCTGCCCGGGATGCCTGCGTTAGCAGGAACACAGTCCAGTACGTAGCTAGAACAACTGGGTTTGGACAGATGAGTCGGGAGAGTACCCATCATATTTGTGGGAAGCGACTACTCCTGAGACAAGCGGAGAGCATTCTGACTGTAACGTGGTTACCAGTAGTGGCTAAGGATAAGGTTGCTTCGGTGATTGCTTGGGCCTCGAGACAAAGGGCAAAAGGAATGCCCGAGCATATTTTCCACAAGGGTGAATGGGCAGGAGGAACAACTGCTGTGAACCCGCGTGCGTCTTGGGAGAAGGAGGAGGCATCTGTGTACGTCACTGTTACTAGAGTGCGAATGTACTAGCGAAGAGTGCAATTATTTCATTGATGGCGTTGATGTCTCCGGGGTGGTGAATTACAGCGACACAAACATATCCTACTTCACCAACAAGAACCGTCATGTCCCTAAGCCGGTAGTTCTCAAATGGGGTCCGCGAACGCATCGCCCGAAATGAAATCCACTGCTCTACGAAAACGCCCGCCATTTTGAGTCCAGCATGGCGATCACACATTTGCAGTTCCGCAGCAACCGGCACAAGATCGGTTCAGCCTACTTGTTTCACACTATTCCCACAACCAAGAACAGGCTGCTTCCAGACTAATCTGTGAACTTGGAAATCCAGCGCTAGTATTTGCCAGTTATATGACCACAACCACGGCCTACGTGAATGCACTACGTTGCAAGATGAGGGACAACCTCCTGGAATCAGCCCGATTCATGGCTTATGGCTCCGTTGGAACCGGCGTGAATTGCACTGCACAAGCACGTGCCGAAGCTGAAAATCAATGGCGCACCACCTACGAAAACAGTGATTAATTCAAAGTTTTCCACTGGGAGCCTTGAGAAATTATGTTTGAACTGCAGAAAGGTTATACTTCTTCCGCGGTATAACTGTAAAGCTCCACTCTAAAAAAACTGGCCAATTTTATGGAGAAAGCTGCTCGTAAAATGTTGCCGGACACATTCCCGTAATTTAAACAACGGAAAGAATTTTAAGAACGGACATTCCGTAGTAAGGAAAGGCCGTAACAAGACAAACACTCCCTTTCAAAAAGCACGTCTTTGTGTAATTGATAGAACCTTCCGAAAAGAAAAAAAAAAACACTTCAACGAGGGATGGAACCGGCGACGTTGATCGAATGGGCGCGATGCTCGAGACCACTGCACCACCGCACTTTTAGATGCAGAGCATCTGATTCACTCACCTTGTCCCTCCGGCGTCGTCGTCGTCGTTGTCGTCGGCGTTGTCCACCCCTCCCCCATTCTCCTCGCCGCGCCAGCTGCGCTCTCTGCCGCTCACCCCCTCTCCTCTCCGATAGCTAACACTCTCTTACGAGGGGCATTGGACTGGATTCGATTGGATTGGCTTGGCTTGGATTGGATTGGATTAAAGTGTATTGTGTTGGATTGTGTTGCGTCATAGCCGTGGCACGTTGCGTCATAGCCGCGGCAGATGCGCTGGGGCCGGCGCATGTGCAGATCTCTCTCTTCCGTGGTTTCCTCTCCTTCGGGCGCGCTGCGCTTATAACCGGTGTGCCGTTCTCCAACACTACCTAGACTTTCATAGTCTAGGTGGTGTTGCGTTCTCCGGCGAAGCAACGTCCACGCTTGGCTCAAACACCTAGAGTCTACGCCGCTTTACAAGTACGCCAACGTCGTCATCGACTGGGACCGGCTTACGCAGTCCCCTCAACGTTATGCGCGCTATAAAACGCGGTCCCTTCGGCGCTCCGCCTATGCGTCGCATCTACACAGAGGTTCCCGCGAGGGGAGGTGGGAGTTTTTTTTTATTACTGCACCACCGCACGAACGCTGCACTTTTGCCGAACAACCTGTATACTACATGGATGCCCACCCTGCGTGTGCCATACATCGGTGTTTACTAGCTGGCTTACAGATTTCCTGGCTGATAAAGTGCGATTTCTTAAATAGCGCTTGCGCAGTAAGGTTCCGCGAAGCCCCCACAATAGTTGATCGCCATGAACTCCGCTGTTTCGAGAAAGCGCTCGCAAAAATGTGTGTGACTGGCTGTGGCTGCGATTTCGCGCTTCATGAATAGTGCTTGCTGTGCTTTGGTTTTAAGCTTTAGGCTAAATACTTCGGCCGATATTGATTCCTTAAGAACTAAATTACCTTCCGCAACTCTGCTTGTGCACGCAAATGACCTTATATTTTCTACAAGTGTGCCGGTCACACACGCATGTGCAGTTTGCAGGTCCGGGGCAGCGACGTCGCCGGAGCGTCGTAAAGACAAGATACAGCGCTCGTGTTGAGCGGTATGGGCCTCATGGTCCTCACTAAGTTTACTACACTTTAGACACTAAAGAAACAGAGCCGCATTCATTACGCTATGAATGTTGTCGGGGTGCAGTTTTCGCTTCTCGATCGATTCCTTGACGATCGACACGACAATATATTTCTTGCAGTTATTAATGAGCTAATCTGTTTCTGTTCTGCATAATACAGAGGAAACGCCCGTATTTTGCAAAGCAGAAAAAGATTCCGTTTGACGTGTAACGGAGAGAGCATCCGTATACTGAGGGACGGAGCGCACTTCCTTTAAATTACGGGTGTTTTTTTTTTGTTCTGCATCAAACGGAACACGGCTCTGTTTTATTACGGCCATCTGGTCCGTAATTTGTCTGTAAAATTACGGATAGTTTTTACAGTGTCCTGTTTGCCAAAACGTAGGCATGCGAGTATACTTTTGCCAGACATAAACTAGCGGGTTTAATGTGGCCGCAAAAATGAAACGCTTTTTAAATGTGACTGTGTCCACGTATCGATGAAAGGACGGGAATTGCGCCGTTTGTAAATTAACGCGACCGCCTTCACGCTCCGGTTGTGGTACATATCCCCAACACATCTTTCGCCCTCCGCAGGGTGTCCCCATTTGTTTCCGCTTGTCCACAAGGGTCAGCGGGACATCCGTGGCTGAAAAGCGCCCTAAACAGACCCAATTTAGTATGCGTAGCAGGAGAAGGTCAGTTTTTCTGCTGCCGAAGGCGCCGAGAACTCTTGCGCCGTGCACTTAAATAGGACTCACCTGATCACGTTTCTATGGGACTTACTAGTTCATGACCCAAGGGCTTAGAAAGCATCGTGTAGCGATACAAACATTTTTACAGATGCGTGAAAATGTTCCTAACGCCATAGTTTGTTTCTTCTATAAATATATCAATTGTTTACTGAAATAAAAAGTAAAGAAAAAACCTATTTTCGTTTATTTAGTTTTCGCTAGATAGAACTAGCTGTCTTGCACGGGAGAGTTATTTATTTTAGTTCAGAAGTGACGTATTTCCGAACTAAGCAAACTAGACCTTTTGAAACGTTTTCATGAAGCAAAACTATTCGCGTTGGTGCCCGATAGTTTATAGCCAGGTGGACCGTGAAGTGGTAAGTCCCATAGCAATGTAATCAGGTGTGTCCCATTTAAGTGAACGGCGTAACAGTTCTCGACAGAGGATGCGCTATAGAGGATGCGGTATAGCGATGCGTGAGGTGCGGAACACTACGGACATGGGTAGATTCAGGGGCGGGGAGGCAACGGGTCTGGAGCTGGTGAGAAGGTGAAAAAGTGGTAGGCTCGAAACGGTAATCGGCAATGATGTGTGCACCTTGGCCAGTGGAGTGAATATCTCACTATCATTGGTGACGCCATCGAGCACTCGGAAGACCAAAGCTCTAGCCGCTCCGTGGGCCGAGGAGTTTGCAGGTAGCATAGGCGGGAGCCCAGAGAAGAGTGACAGAGCGGATTGGATGTTCTGTGCCTTAAAAGGACAGACAAAGTTGCTGGGGATACTCCGCCATGAAGAAAAGTTAGGAAGGCTGATTTAGCGTGACCGATATTGGGTATTTCAGGTGACGTACCGTGGGTTAAAGCCAACGCTATGGCGGTCTCTTCTCCCGCCGTGGGGGGTGTCGAAAGTAAGGAGGCGGATGGGAGCGGTGCTTGTGTCGGTTCAACCACCATGGCTACCGCAGCCACTCGGTTACGGTTGGTTGCTGCATCCGTGTATTGAGTAAGAATGTTTCCCCAAATTCGCCTAATTTTTTTCTTTATTGAAAGCCTCGCCCATCGCTTATGTAGTTCGGTGTAGATTTTGTAAATAATTTGCATATCAAGGCGGCATGTTTTTATCTATGCTTCATGGAACGCGTTGAATGGTATAGAAAATCGTGAGGTACAGGAAAAAGGAGCATGAAGCGCAGAATGTGTACCGAGAAAATGCAACAGTAGCAGCTGGAGGAAGGTAGGCAGCTTCCGCACGTACAATACGACACGCCTTTAGAGGTGAAGGAACTGACGGGGCAAACAGGAGTTCCTGGCGATGCCAAGCACGTGCAACGAGCTTGCTGTCTAAGGGGCTGCCGGTGAAAGTTGTTGTGGCCGGCAAACAACAGCAGATCAACTGAAGGTTCAACTAGGCTTTCAGCCTCACATACCTAAAAAGTTCCAAGAACTCGCCACAATTTTACGCTCAGTAGCGTATGTCCCTTGTCAATTCTGTGCTGCAGTTGCTGCACCTTAGTATGTATATACAGTAGACTCTCGATAAACGCTACTTCAAACGACCAAAAAAATTAATTCCATTTAACAGGAGTTCTGTTTACTGGCAGAGATGTGCGAAAGTGAAAATTTATGTGCGTGCACACTCTTAATGCCATTTCACCTAACTTTAGGCACTATAACGTGAATGTAGCTGATAGTTTTTCACAAAGCAAAAAAAATTACAAGAGGTTTGAACACAGGATTAACAAAGTTTACTGCGACACAATTAGCCATTCCACTCTGCACAAAAAAATCCATAAATTTTCTGCATGAGTCCTTGCAACTGCATCTTCAGTATGATTTTTTTCAGGGCTCTTCAGCTCTGGAAAAGCGTTCTAGATCCTGGTACCTTCTGAAAAAAAATTTCTTATATACTGCCTATCTGACTGTGCTTTTTGAAGTGTGGTATCTACTATGGTAGCTATCTCTTCAGATTCATCTTGCTGCTAATCCTCCTGATCCTTCTCTTTATCCCACACCTCTGCACCGATGCTCTGCTCTCTGTTGTCAGGGCAAGTCGTTACATCCCTGTCAATGTTCACATACTCATCACCGCCCAGAGGGGTTTCCTTTGAAGCACGCTGATCTAATACCTCCTGCCTCTTAATGGCATCTTCACTGGCACATTCAGGCAAATCCTGCAAGTCGGATGTCCCGTCACTTACAAAAAATCCTGCATGCCTGAAACAATTTCCTATTTGTTAGCAGTCAGCTGCCTCCACGCATCGGTAATAAGGTCCATTGTGTACTCTTTTTTCTGGCTCATGCACACCTGTTTTCTCTGCAGGAGATCCTCGCGGAAGCGGGTTTTGAGGGCTTAAGGCACTGTTGCAGCCCTGATTCATGGGCTGCAATAGTGCTAACTAACGAGACTAACGACTACTAACGACTTCTACTAACTTTAGCTTGAAAGGCTACAAAACTAATCCAAACTGCTGGAACCAGAAAAAGCTGATGCTCATGGCAACGTGTCTGACAAGTTCCATTTTCGGTTCTGTTTCCCCGGTGAGGGGGAAATTGTAGTCCCGATTAACGAACGTTTTTTTACGTTATCTGAATGTGAAATCAACCAACTTACAATCTACTGTACCGTTTAAGCCGCAGTTCCGCTTGAGAGATTTCCGTTTATCGAGATTCTACTGTATCAGTATTCTGCAAGTGAGGAAAACCACGAGGCCTGTACTATTTAACACTATGGTCATCGTATAATCGTATGATCAAGAATAAACAGAATTTCAGAAGCTGAATAAAGAAATGAACTGTAAAAATGAAGTAAGGAAATGCATTTTGCTCGGCCTAGCTAGATTTTTGACTATTTGTTAGTAGAGTTTTGTGAGAATTTCATTTATGGCTGCGTACTTTTGAGATTTTACATTAACGCCGTCGCTGCTTTTCCGCGCCACGGTAATGGGTCCAGACTCCTTTGATGAATGCAACCTTTGGTTTGTGTCCACTGGATGACCTTCTTTTTGAATAAACTAACGATTCCATTCTATCGAATGTGATTCGACAAATAAGTCAAGATCGCCTCGATCTCTACAGCGTTTCCTGGCTCTGATCTCTGTACTAAACGTACGTTGCCCATAGCATATTCATTGGAACCAAGTCGGTGCGTGCCTAATACCGAAAATTTTGTACAGCATTCTTACCTAATCGGCCAAAAAAGCCTCGGCGTGATGAAGTCCTTAATTAGGAAAGGGCATGTCTTCACTTCAAACTTGGGACATAACATCCCACATTTACCTGCCATTGCAAGATGATGCGCTGATCGTGACCTTTCAGGTTTCGGCCAAAAAATTTCTATGCAAGTCCATGCATTGAAATAAGATGGTTTTATAGCATCAAACCTATCTGAACAAAGCTCACGCATGTCATGTCGCACACTAAACCATCGATGCTTCTCTAATCAATCAACAGGAACACCGAGTGTGTTTCTCAGAACGCCATGATATTTTTAACCTTGAAAGCTCTTATGGTAAGCGGGATGTAATGCAACCTTGATTCATTAATTTCACTTTATTTTACCCAATAGCGCCTGAATGGTGGCATTGCATACGAGTGGTGTGGGCACAGCAAACTAATTTGTAGCCACATAGAATGACCATGACAAATTTAGTTGTTACATTGGCCCTCAATAAAGAAAGATTGGTAGCCTTCCTTCTAACCTTCTAGCATTCTTTATTCATCACCCGTTCATTCAGTCAAAACGATACTTATATATGCTTCTGTATTGACTATCACCTAAATAGTCTTACAAATTATGGCGCTTACTTACTACCGCGTCTTGAAACCCAACATTCAACATTTATGAGTCCCAGTGCTTTTCAAGCCTTAGCTTTGTCTCGAGCAGTGGCGTAGACTTCTTATTTTTCCGGGGGGGGGGGCAGAGCTGGAGTGCGCCTCGAAGCGGCGAAGGGAGGGGGGGAGGAAGCGGTGGGGGGTTCTATGAGGTGACACGTCATCACCCCGCTACAAAGAGGCTACCACTAATCATCATCATCATCATCATAAGGGGCACCTGCAGCAGTGAGGGCCTTTTACATTGTGTCGGCTAACTACGAGGTGTCCCCAAATAAGACGTCCCGCAAAACTATGAACCGTGAACTTCAGCGGTTTGACGCATCCAGTAAAAATTTCTTTGAATGCGTGTTTTACTGGTCACATTTATCCAAAAATATTGCATGACTGAACCATCAGCACAAAAAAAACGAGTCGATTTGTTTTTCTTTTAATGGGCAGTTCGGAGGTAAAAAGAAAGGGACACGAGAAAGGGACACGACAGGGCGCTACGCGCTGCTATGTTCATTTTCGTTAAGAGCCCCCGAAACGGGTCTGACTTTGACCACTCATTTTTGTATTCGTGTGTGTGTTGTGCCAGAGCGCCCGACACACATTCGCTGCACTTGGCGACGTGCCGATGCCGGGGTTGATTCACGCCTAGGTCAAACCGCCCGCGTCAGACGTGCTGCGACTTGGCGGGAAAGGCGTCGCCGAGTCTGCTCTCCCTCTCCCATAGCGACAGCTGGACCAAATCATGCCTGGGACGAACTAATCCCCGCCGACACGCAGCAAGTAGCGCCTGGAGACGCCGCCGCAAAGTCGCCTTCCCTTTCCCCGTCGTGGCGGCTCGGCTGACGCAGTCGCTTCGCCTCCATTCGCCAGATTCATAATGCGGCCAGTGATAGCTCCGACTGCAGGCATTGTAACTGCACGCGGCTGCAACGCAACCCTCTGTGTATAAAACCAGCCCGGAAGCAGCGGTGGCGAGGCGGCATTTCATCGAAGCCCCTGAGTTGAGAAGTGCTGTCGCGCTTGTCTTAGCCACGTAACGCTCTTGCTACCTTTGTATATATTGTATACAAATGCTGCTTCAAATACCCATCAGCTTGGCTACTTCGTCGCTATGGTCTGCGCCGCGTCGATAGCGGACTGGGCAGGGCAACGTCGCAACAGTAGTGACTGAGCTGGGATGGCCCAGTCCCAACAGTGTATGTGTGTGTGTTTTGGAGGCTTGGAGCAGGTATCTCTCGCAGTCGATGGCCGCAGTGCACCCAGTTTCTGCCAGTGCTTGGCAGCCGTTACAGCACCGTCCAACTGCTCTGGCGTGCTTTGTGACCTCGAAAACAATGTTTGCAGACAGGCTTTTCGGAGGCGTGATAGCTTGCACTGACGTCACTGTATTCCTGTGTTGGTGCGTTGGTTGCACAGTGAAAATCTGCAGCTCTTGGTTCGAGAAGCGCCGATGAAGCTGAGAGCTATCGATAAAAAAGTGCGGTGGCGTCGTTATGGGCAAGCAACATGTTTTACGAGACGTTCCAAGACGCGAACTAAAGGTAAAAACCCAACGTCTGGCGTTGGCGTTCATCATATATATAAAACGGCCCTTTCACGAGGCCTTCCATAGTGCGAGCCCAAACTCGGTACAAGTTGCTAGCGAGGAGTGGTCGCCCCGCCAGTAAACAACAGCTGAAGGTAGGGGAGAACAACCACCGAAATTCACCATCGTCGTCAGCTTCATCATTACACGGTGGCATAAACGAGAAGCAGCGCATCGGATTGCCATTCGAAAGCAAAACGCTCCTCCAGCAGCAAGATGCCAGCGCTGTTCGAGAAAATGTGCGAGGCGAAACAAGGCGTCACACGCGTTCGACTGGGCATTATGATGTCCGAAAACAACCCACAACCTGCACGGTGGGGCTATATGCTCACTTGTAAATGGACAGCACGAGGACGTAGTCCTACCAAACCTGAGCAAAAAGTTTCAAAACGGGAGCCTAATGAAACCATGTGGTTGACACAAACCATGCAGTCAATTCGACGCAAATCACGTAAACTAACTGCGACTGTTTAAATGAGCAGTTCCGCTCACGAAACGACTCCAGAGCATGACATGCATCTATGGAAACTGCTTAAGACCGGAAAAGAGCGACTTCGGTGCGCGTAGTGCTTGCATTGTGAGATGCCCCCACCGCTTCCCCTAAAACAATTTGAATGAAGCAAGCGGAACGAAGCAGCTACGCGTTCCCAGGCCGCGCATTTGTAAACAAAAATAACGGCTCCAATCAACAGGTGCCGTAGAAACAGAGCAACTGTGGCCGCGCTTCCCACCGGGACCGAACCCCCTCGTTTTTCTCTTTTCACCGCGACCCCTTAGCGAGCGACCGCCGAAAAACGCTAACAGCGCCAAACAAGGACAGGCAAAGGAGGGAGGTGCAGTTTCCGTTGCCTGATTTTACCATCCTTGAGAGTTAAGCAGCACAGTGCCACCGCTAAATGTCTGAAACTCGTACACGTGCATCCAGACTTGAGTTAGTAATAGAACTTGTTTGCACTGCTGTACTCACGAGTGCATGTACTCACGAGTGCAAGCACTCGTAAATACAGTATTCATGAGTATTGTAATCATGAGTACTGTGTACTCATGAGTACCATACTCACCAGTACTCATACTCATGAGCACTCATGCTCATGAGTATTGTACTTATGAGCACTCATACACATGACTAGTGTACTCATGAATTCTGTACTCACGAGTAGTGGACTTACCCATGTACTCAATCGTCATCACACTCACTTTTTTTAATCTGGGTGTGTACTCACTCATCATCGTACTCACTCGTGAGTTTGAGTACAAATGAGTTCAAATGAGTGTACTCACGAGTGAGTGCGCCGACCTATGCTCCCGAAAAAATGTCGCTTTGCTGGCGTGCTACTGAAGCCAAGCTATGGTGGCTAGAAGGGCCACCCTTCTAGCCACCATAGCCAAGCGCAGCGCTACATTGTTGTCAACAATCCGCACACTGAGCACGTCTAACTCACCGTGAAGAAAAGCGACACGGCGCTGCGTTTCCCCCTGCCCATCGGGAGGACGAACTGTCTTTCAAGATCCCAATCATTCCAACCCCTATTGTAAACAATAGTTGGCAGACAGGACGGCCAACAGTCCGATGTCGACGGGCGCAGAGCCGAGCCAAGCCCTTAAAAAAATCCTCAGCAGGGGCCGGAGGTGGCTCTGTCCCCCCGTAAAGCCGTCCGGGGGGGCACGAGCCCCACTGCCCCACCGTAGTTGGCGCTTCTGGTCTCGAGCAAAGCCTGACCACGGGGGTGGAATAACCCATGGTCCTTTCCACGACCGTGACAAATGCATATCAAATTAATTTGTTACGCCGCATGGTTCGTTTCAGTTTAATCGGCTTCCTTCTGCACTTTGGGCGTACCGCCACATTCCAATAGCTCTTGTGGATCGCAGATTTTGGCGCCAGTATCTCGACGATGGTCTCTAGTGCACAACCATTCGTTTCCCACGGCAGACTACTCTCCCTAGAGGAAATAGTGCAAGTGTCGCCACTGATTCATTGTGAGTCGGTGGCTCCGGTCCACCTCTGATGACTAAGTACTGCCAGCGTTACACCTAAATAAAGAAGTCATAGAAAACGCTACCCTACTCGTGTTCACAGCCGGATGTCACGGGCCACTATATTTACGCCGGGAGCCTTCGACACAGCCGTAAATCAATGCTACCGAAGATGAGCATAGTGTGGCGGCCACGTTTTAACTAGGAAGTTTAGCATTTGCGAACGATGATTGTGAGCTTTTTGCTATCTAATATCTCTGTCACACGGGCACTTTCAATACGGGTTGAAGTGAAGCTCGATTAACTTTTCAGCGCGCTCGACGCACCACCGCTGCTACACGGCACGTTTCGATCCCGATCGAGGAGTTAGACCAGTCGCACTCAAGTACGCCAGATGGCACTAAACATGTACTTCGCGGACGACGTTTGGCAATTTTGCGCGGTCGTAGTTATACGGAACTATATAAATGTTACTCCACGCCTATTTGGATACAGTTATTTGATACAATTTGTGGCGTTAGTTGAAGTTGTCACCTTCTGTGCCATAACTCAGCGGGGACGAGAGTATCACCGCTTTCGCCCGATCGCTCTTGGGAACCTCAATCGCGCTTGAGAAACCAGGATGAGTTCGAGCGGAATCGGGATCGATCGCGATTGAAACTGCCGTGTAGCAGCGCCCGATCCGGATTGAGCTCCATCAGGATCGACTCAATAGCGATTAAAGTGCCCCTGTGACAGAGGTTAAGTCTACGGATGACTTTTACACCATTATTTAGGAGGGCCACATTGGGGGCTCAGGAACACGTAGTTGTCCACTTAGATTTTACTATCGAGCTCTGATGCTCTTCCAAGAAACCTAAAGCAATTTTCACCTAGTGCAGTTTCCACGACATGTTTACGCAGTGTTAATGGAGCTGAGAACGCCATTGAAGCCTTTTTTTTGCATTGCACAGTGAACGCCGTCGGCATCAGTACCGGCGTCGACTGCGCTGCACTAACGACGGACGAGTGCAAGGACAGCGAGTTGAACGAGCTAGTGCCTACCACGAAAAACGCCCTAAAGCTACAGTAGAGGTAAATATATAACGATTCGTGTGCTTCGGCACATCCACAGGCTGAGGTAAACTTTTGTGTACTTGTATTCCCGCCGAAAGGTTTTGCCATCTGCACAGTTGTTCTGGCAGTTCCAGCTGTGTAACTAGTGCTGACAAGTGTTACCCGGGACGATACAAGCTCTCTTAAATGAAGCGGTTTTTATCTCACCCAAAATGGAGCAAAATGCCTCTCCATATGAATCATTCCCTTCCATTACCATTTATTCGTTGATGGACGTGTTATTAGCAACAATTTCTGCATAGTCAAAGCCGTTTGTGAACAATTATCTACAGTTTGAACATGTCGGCAGAGCTCCGCATAGTGCAGAACTTACAGGTGCCACCCACGCTTGTGATTACTACTTGTAGTGCAGAAGAGATACAAGTATCTCCTACCCTTCCATGGAGATTGGCCATGGGAAAATAGCGACAAGGAAGATGAAGAACCAGTGAACCGGACAGGGATAATCATCAGCGTTGACCGGCCCTCCGGATATTGGCAGGTGCCGATGGCAAACAATGACCGTGAAAAAACCGCGTTTTAACCCCCGACGGTTTATACGGATTTAAGGTAATGCCGTTCGAGTTATGTAATGCGCCCGCCACTTTTGAACGCATGATCGACGATATTCTGCATGGCCTCAAGTGGAAAACTTGTTTATGTTACTTGTACGATATCGTTATATTTTCCCCCGATTTCGACACCCATCTTACTCGTCTAGAGCAAGTTTTGCAGTGCCTTACGGATGCTGTTCTACAGCTTAACTTAAATCAGTGCCATTTTTCGGCCGGAAAGCTGACGATTCTAGGTCAAGTGGTTTCAAAGGACGGTGTTCTCCCTGACCCTGCTAAGCTACAAGCTGTGGCCGACTTCTCAAAGCCGACCACTCTAAAAGCCCTGCGCAGTTTCATTGACCTTTGTGTATATTTCCGGCGATTCGTTCCAAAGTTTACATCCGTTATTGCACTTCTGACCAAGCTCCTCGGCGGAAGCCATGACTTGTCCACGTGGCCTCCTGCATGCGATGCAGCCTTTTTGACGTTACGTCGGCTGCTTACCTCACCCCCTATACTGCGCCAATTCGATCCTCGTGCGCCCACCGAGATCCCCACTGACGCCAGTGGCGTTAGGTTGGGAGCTGTACTTGCCCAAAGGAAGCCAGGATTTAACGAGTACGTTGTTGTCTATGCGAGCCGTAAGCTTAAAAAGCCGAATCCAATTACTCCGTAATGGCAAAAGATTGTTTGGCCATCGTGTGGGGTATTGCCAAATTCCGCCCCTACCTTTACGGCCGTGCGTTCGATGTCGTGACAGACCATCACGCCCTTTTCTGGCTGACATCACTGAAGGATCACTCTGGTCGCCTTGCCCGATGGTCTTTCCGCCTCCAGGAATATGACACCCGCGTGATATATCGGTCAGGTCGCAAACACAGCGATGCGGACGCACTCTCCCGTTCACCTCTGGGCACGGATACGGCAGAGCTTACGGCCATTGACTCTATTCCGACATTCCAACCATTTGAGAACATGGCGGGACAACAGCGGAAGGATCCATAGATATCCTCACTCTGCGACCTCCTTTCTAATCCTACTCTGTGTACCGCTCCCCGGGCGCTGCGAAGTCAAGCTACGCACTTCGTCATCCGTGATGGACTGCTCTATCGCCGCAATTATCCTCCGGAAGGACGCAACTGGTTGCTCGTGATCCCTCGTCACTTGCGGGCTGCCATTTCTGTTAGTTTCCACGCGGATGTGCATTGTGCCCATGCAGGCGTGCTGAATACGTACGAAAAACTGCGACAGCACTATTTTTGGAGGGGAATGTACGCCTTCGTGATGAAGTGTTTTTGGCCATGCAAAGGCTGCCAGCGTCGGACGTCCCCAACTCTGCAACAAACCGGTCCATTGCAGCCTTTAGCCTGCCCAGCGCGCCCTTTCGACCGGGAAGGTATTGACTTGTACGGGCCGCTGCCAGCTACTTCTGCCGGCAACCGTTGAGGCGTGGTTGCTATCGATTACCTTACGGGCTACGCTGAGGCCGCTGCGCTACCGGCTGCCACGGCGAGCTAAGTTGCTACTTTCCCATCTACAGCGTTGCAGCCTCCGTCACGGAGCACCACGTGAACTTCTTAGTGATAGAGGGCGTGTCTTTTTTCTAAAGTCATAGAAGCCCTCCTGGAAACATGAAACGTGACGCACCGCACTACTACTGCTTACCACCCGCAGACGAATGGGATAACGGAGAGGTTTAACCGCCCTCTTGGCGATATGCTCGCCAACTACGTCTCTTCTGAGACGACTCCAACTGGGACACGATGCATCCCTTTGTGATGTACACCTATAACACCGCGGTGCAGTCCACCACGGGATTCTCTGCTTTTTTCCTTTTTTACGGTGGTGAACCATCCTGCACTGTCGACACAATTCTCCCCTGTCGACCTGATGTTTCTGAGCCCACGACCACTGCTCGCCTCGGCAGCCACGCCGAAGAATACCGCCAGATTGCCCGCGCTTTAACTTCTGAAGACCAGTCCCACCAAAAACATCGTCGTGATGGTGACCGCCCAGAAGCAACTTTTTGTCCCGGCTCCCTGGTATGGCTTTGGATACCGACTACTACTCCAGGTCTCTCCAGCAAGCTGCTATCTAAGTACCACGGCCCATACCGCGTTGTCGAACGCGCGTCACCTGCCAATTACGTTGTCGAGCCGCTAACCCCATCCTCAGACCTCTTTCGCCGAGGCCGCGAGACAGTCCTCGTGCAACTCCTCAAGCGTTATTACGACCTGTTGTCCCAGCGTGCCCCTAAGTCGCCAGGGTGGCTCCCTTCGCCACGGTGGCGGGGGGGGGGGGGGTGTGATTGTAGTGCGGAAGAGATACAAGTATCTGCTACCCTTTCAAGGAGATTCGCCATGGTAAAATACCGACAAGGAAGATGAAGAACCAGTGAACCGGACAGGGATCATCATAAGCGTGGACCGCGAGAAGAGCGCGTGAGAACCAGCCGTGTGCTCCGCTTGCTTCGTACTGCCTTCGCTGAGCGTGCTGCTGCATTCCTTTCGGAAATAAACCAATCTTACATACTGAATTATCGGCGTAGCTTCCTATAGACCGTGACTACGGGTTGTTGCAGACTCTTCTCTGCAATTTTTGGGCCCCTTCTGGTCCACAGCTACGTCGTGCAATTTTATGAACAAGAGAAACTTTTATCGGCAGTTCTACAGTGGCCTTGCGGCAACTCGAGAGCCAATTGGATAGCGGCACTAGCTTTTTTTCTGCACAGATTAAGGATGACTTAAAAAACACTTGTATCTCCTTGCCGCACCATGATGAGCCCATTTTGCCTGCCTCTATGCGTGGTTAGGCCAGCCATTTCTCTTTCAGGTAAATATTTTCTTGAAGGCCGGCTGCCTTCAGACTAACATTCTTGACTAAATGCGACTTCACGATATATAGGCTAACCTTCGCGCTGCTCCACGTCAGCTAGCAGCACGAACTGTCTCCTGGCACCAGAACCTCTCAGACAGCTCCCATTAGTTCTTGGGGTGCCAAGTTGTGCAGGGACCTTTCAGGACCAACGTCACAATGAAAACAGACACAAAAATTGCGAGCACGCTTGTCACGGCTCTCAGATTCGGATCGCATACGACGTGCGACAACGAAGAGTTTCGAGCTCCCGAACAGACCAAGGCGTGCCCTCAGGCTGAGCCTGATTACGTCGGAATGAGAAAGCAAACAACTTCACAAAGATAGATATGAACTTTAGGAAGTGTGGTGCTCATGAATTATTAAGGATCCCCTATGGTATATTCTATCATATTTAAACTTGAGCTCGCTATAAAGTTACACCATTCTAGACTTGGTTTGTCCTATGTGGAACAATTTTTGTGGGTTGCAACTAGAGATTGTTCAACTGAATCTATAACTTTGCTTGATTTAAGGTTCAAGACACAGGTGTAAAACTTCATTTTTACCTTTGAAAGCAGCAGTTGATGCAATCCAATTACACAGCTTTCTGTGTCGGGAGCTTCATGCACTTGAAATATGATGACGGCATTCCTGCAAATAGAGCAACATTCTGGCTAAATTAAGCGAATTTCAGTAACCCTAAAATATGTGGAAGGTGTTCACATTATTGTAACTAATAGCATAGAATACGTCTAAATGAACACTCAACTCTTGCCAACCAGAAATCGCCATAATTTGAAGCATAGTGTGGATACCAAGATTTAGGTCTCACGGACTTATTGAACTTTTTCACAGAACAATTATGCTAAGGTCCGCGCACCAATTAGGAAGCACACATAATTGAAAGAATTTTGTCACCTCAAAACGTAGCATTCCATAAATACCAAAATTGTGGTATAAACTGTGGGTGCTCGCTCCTACAATGCATAATATGAAAGTGCAGTATGTTGCACAGACGAACAGGCGGTGCGTTTTCTGCCAGACTCCACGTAGGTATTTAGTTAGTTATGAGACAGATAATTACACCCACCGTACACGGGTGAGCAGAACGTTTTTACGTAGATGTCAAAACGTTACGTTACGCTATGCTACACATTACCTTTATTTTATTAAATTTACGTCCTGACTAACCCAGAAAGTAGGCACACTCTTATGAAAATGACGTCGGAAGCCAAAACAATTCGCGCCAATCCACCCTGTGAATGTGGTTGGAAAGAGCTTTAAACGGCGCCCCCTACGATTACCCATGCGACGTCCCTTAAATTCACTCATATCGCTCTACAAGTAGTGAAATCACTGAGAAGTGAAATACACTTAACCACATCATTTATTACTTCAAAGATATATTCTTGGTAAGGTTAAATCAATGCATGATACATGAACGGTGGTTGGTTGAGTAACGTTGTATTGGTCTATGACATGAGTGGAAAATCTGCTTTTATAAAATTAAAGGTGGCTCAACCCCGGTATGAGACGGTCTTACTCTTCCATCTCTGCCGCCGCGAACGGTGGCGACGAGATCGGCGGCAGAGGCGGAGGAGCAGAAGGTGGAGGAGGACGAGGGAATACTTCTATTCAGATTTCTGTACGGCCCATAGTGTAGCCTAGGGGAGTGCTTCCGTCTTCACGGGATCCCATGTGCAGTCCGCGCCGCCTGTGCTCTGTCCACCAGCTGAAGTTGGGTAGGCAGACAGGGGCTGGACAGCAGCATCTCTCATTGCTCTTGTTGGGTAGTTGACAGAATAAGAGGAGGGTGCTGAGGGCTAAAATCGTCTACTCCGATTATGTGACGGAGTGTTCCTACTTCTGAGAAAAATTTACATTCAGCGTCGTAGTGATTCGGGTGCATTAAGTGAAGACACGTAGGGTGTGGAAAGGAGCCGGATTGTATGAGCCGTAGGGTAGTTTGTTGTACTCTGGAAAGGTCAGGGTAAGGCGAAGGTAGGGTCTCTCTCTGAAGGTGATAACTCTAGGTTATCTCCCTGAAGGTGACAAGCGCGTGACTTTCATCGTGCAGCTCCATAGCACGGGTGGTAAAAGCGCAGGCCTGTCGGCGGGCGTATTCTTTGCCCTCCATGGAAGCGGGAGCGGGTGTCCAGATGAGGTGAATGGAACCGCTTGGGGAGGGGTGTTTTAGCACACGCAGTGAAGGTCGGGACACCCAACCCAACTGGTAATTCCGGTAGGCGTGTTGGGAATCAGTGACTACTTTCAAACGCCTTTGTTGAGTGAGAGCCAATGCGATGGCTGCCTCTTCTGCTGCCATCATGTCTTGGATATTGAGTGAGGCACAGGTAAGGAGGTTGGGTCTGGACGTTGCCACGATGATGGCCTATTGCTGCCCTTGACGTTGGGAGGCGTCTTTGTAGATAACTGCATGATCCCCACCGAGGGTGGTGATCAGCGCTTGAACCCGTGCATGTCGGCGACCCTCGTCGTGTGAGGGGTCCATATTTCTTACCAAAGGGAGCATCTTCAGTTCTTGTCGCCAAGAGTTCGGGAGTACATCAAGCGGAGTGACATTCTGTACTGCCCAGCCAATCTGCTGAAGGATGCGACGACCCGCCGCAGTTCTGCTCAATCGGAGTTTCTCGTTAGAAAGATGGGCCTTTATCATTTCTTCAACCGTGTTGTGGAGCCCTGTGCTAAGCAGCCTCTCTCAGGGCGCACTCATGGGAAGACCAATGGTCTGCTCAACCGCCTTTCTAATCATTTTATAAAGCATCGTTATGTCCTCCTTGTTGAAAAGACAGGCGTTCACGTAAGTGATTCGCGAGAGGACAAGAGCTTGAATCACGCGAAAGCTATAGGAGTCCTCCCGGCCTCACTTTTTGGTGGCAACTCGCATGATCATGTGTAAGATTTGATTGATGCTGTGTTTGAGACGTTGCAAAAATACGTCACTCTTGGTGTTGGCCTGGAGATGTAGGCCCAGGATATTGATGCTGGGGCTTGAAGTGATGGCCTGGCCATCAAGAATATTTGAATGTGTTCCTTGATGTGTCGTTTGGCAAGATGGTGGACGACAAGGATCTGTGATTTTTTACGTGAACTGTGGAAGCCACAGGTTTTTAGCACAATGGTGTTCTAGAAGTGAGATTCCATGCTTTGGTGTGAGCTTCCTTTTTTGTAACTCTTAGCACATTCCAAGGTTGCGGACGGGGCAGCTAGACGTGCCGTGGGCAGACCTCACCGCGGCGCGAGAGGTCGCGTGACACTATCACGTGGCATTCCGCGAGAATGCAAGGGGAAACCCGTAGATGTGGTTGCTGAGTGCACTAACTTTCGTGTCCGTCTCCGCGTTAGCTCGTAGCTAAATCGGTAAGACAACGGGCTCTCACTTGGTTATTCTGTAAGTTCCAGGTTCGATTCCTGGCGGTGCCAGTAAATTCTTTCATTTGTTCGCGGGAGTTTTCTGTTGACACCAACGGTCGCGAAAGAACCCTTGTGGGGTAGAGGTAAAAAGCTTTGCTTTCAAAATAGTGGCTGCATTTTACTCTGCAGGCGTGGTTTGAATGGGCAAGCATCATGGCGATGACAATTGCTGCATCGGTCGTGACTACAGCCTCTGACGCCAGCTGCAAGCTTCACTAGCCATCCACCTTCATTGGTGTGAGGGAATAATTGTATCCTGACGTCTCATCAGAGGTTCAGTGGCGTTTTCAAGGATTTTGTCACGTGAGCGTATTTGTAAATGGCTTGTCCAATAAACATGTTTCAGCTTCGGTGTTTTTGTACAGGGCAGGTTACCGTTGCTTCTGGGCCTTTTATTTCGACAGTGGTCTATGCCGAGTTGTTGATATGTTTTCTGGCGTCTGTAAACACGTGCCTGCGATTTGGTGGGCCTCATATTTTGTTCGCTAGGCATGCGGCTCTGATCGTTTTTAGTTGGCGTGTACATAGGCGCTTCGGAAATTTGGTAGTATTCATTCTTGGTTTTTGTTCCTCTACTCCTGAACAATGTTTGGGGGCGAATTTGCGCGTTACGAGCAGAGCGAACAAGGTATTCCATGCTTGAAATTATGGTGGCCTTACATTCATTATTTCATTGTCCGTTTTCATTTCCGTGTGGCCGATCTGCAATGTCAGTGTCGTTTTGCATGCGGAAATGTGTGGAAAAAGTCACGGCCAATATTTGTTGCTTCGCAAAGCAGCTAGTACTACTCGTACTTTTGGGCGCGCTTGTTTCCTGTCTTGCTGGATCTGTATTAAAATATTCGCGTTATTAGTGCCAAGTGCAGCATGTTTCACGGCTGCTCGTGAGACGTGTCTTTCAGGCTATTCTCTTTTATTACCCTCCCCCCCAACCTTTCGCTGGGTTTAGGGTGTTTATCGTTTCAAATAAAGGTGTTTCGGCAACGTAACATTGGGATCGACCTCCATGAAGGTCTATGGGGAAAGCCTTCGTCCTGCACTGGACCAAAATAAGAAGTTGTTCATGATGATGAAGAAATGCGCTTAATCACGCAAATCGCGCATTAAACACACCCGTTTTTTTACTGAAAATTAGCAAAAATGCGTGGCCACACGTCCAGTCAATTTCCCATGGGAGCTGCAAAAAAGGAGTAAAAAAATTGAGATGTGGCAGGAGGAGAGAGGCGAGAGAATCATGTGTCAAAGGCTGCCGAAAGGTATCGCCTATCAAAGTAATTTTGCAGCGAATAAAGCAGATACTCGGATGGTTTTTTAAAGTCGTCCCAAAATATCTCTTATTATAAACAAAATTGTTTAAAGTTTTTCTGGTGCAGGCGACGGCGACTTACTTTGCCATGTGCGCGAGCTTCTGACCGTTTTCTTTCGTCGCTTGGACACTTCCACGCTCGATCATAAATCCAACAACAGAGAGGTTGCCTCCTTTAAGCATCGGAACTACCGCCTTGAAAAACAAAGAGCGTGCAACATAGCATATTCAAATAGTAAACATTACCATGTAACAAACGAAATTCACGCCATTGCACATACGATCTAAGAAAAATTATGCGTGAAAGTTTTTAGAGCCGAGATAAGCGAACTGTAGTCGCGGACAGCTTTCTGTGGCAATGCAGCCAAACGTACGGTACCAACACACTTAACATGAGAGTGCAGGAGCTTAAAGTCTAATAAAAACGCGTGTTATGCAGAGTATTTTTTTAAAAATGATAATCGGCATTCTACTTTTTTTCATGGGTTATAGGTGGTATGTTGAAATATCATGGTATATTTGGTTTTTCGCTGTAGAGCGCTGTGGAGCACTCTGAAAATAGGCTGCGCGAACGGGTGGTCAAGATTGAGTGCTCGGAGTATGGACGGTTCGTCGTCGCAGAGCGTCCATCAGCTCGGAGTGCCTCAGACCGCTCTGACTCCGAGTGGGAGCAACGCTGAGATCGAAAGCTCCACAGGCCACGTTTCGACAAACTGAAAGATGTGTTCTCATCAGCTGCCTTGGAGGTAGTATGTTTGTTCGGGAAGAGTTTGTTCCGGAAGTAGAACAGCCGCACCAGCTGCCTTGTAGATTGCTGATTTGCGCGCTACCATTATTTCCTCCTACATTCTGGTCCCTCCAGTCATTACGAAACAAAGGCTGCCACGAAATAATAAGTCAGGAGGAACCAGGCACATTATAGGCTTTCGAAAATCGGAATCGTACGCCCCAGATTTTGGCGCTGATCCTCAGCCACCTGCAGCAGGAGCGAAAAGCTACAGAGTGCGGGGTGAATGTACTTGAAGCAGTTCTGCGGAGTCAACTGCCGCCAAAGCAGAGAAAGGCTGTACGAGCCAAAGAAGAAACCCTCAAGCGCGCTTTCAACAACCCGCGAAACATGACAGTCAAAAGCATTT
This sequence comes from Haemaphysalis longicornis, assembly GCA_013339765.2. Lineage (NCBI taxonomy): Eukaryota > Metazoa > Arthropoda > Arachnida > Ixodida > Ixodidae > Haemaphysalis > Haemaphysalis longicornis. The sequence goes on from CM023451.1 coordinate 93,027,049, forward strand.
TGAGGGTGATTGCTGACGAACTAAAGTAGGGTATGCCTTCTGGACGCTCTATATTATTGTACAATGGAGTATCATTTACAGCCAATTTCTCCCCTTCGAAATAAACTTCTTTTGCACTTCTGCCAATCGGTAAATGAGCTTTCAGTGCTTACCAGGAATGTGTCCATTCTTGCAAATCGTGCGGTCAAACGCTTCGGAGAAACACGGTTTCACAAAAGAAAATAAAATGGATTATGAAGGGCAAACTTCCGTAAATAAAACACAAAATTACCATTACCCGACCGAATCGCGTTCTTTCCGTTGCACATTTCCGACGATCGCCACGGGAATGGGTAATGACAAAAAAAATAGTGCCTGAAAATGGCGCGCTTTCCTGTGAGACCATACAATAACAAAGCATTTCGCGCTTCGTGCATCCCTCGGGTGTTAAAAGAGCTTTTCTGGCAGCAACAATAGTCGCTCCTGAAGCTTCCAAACACCATTTCCGGAAACTGGTGACGTCACTTCTATGAAACGCTATTTGAGGAATAGGCTTCAAACAAATGGACATATATTCCTTCGATGAATCGACATTCCACGAAACAATCTTCGATGAATTGTCGCGTGCCCGTTCAGCTCCTTTTAGTCGTCGGCAAATGTCGTTCCCACGACGCCTCTAAAGAGGCGAGCATTCTTTCTTAACCCGCACGGCGTCACACATCGGCAGATCTAATACCTGTTGGTCCTTCTCGCCGCTTCTAGCCGTTGCTTTGCACCTTGAGTTTTGTACACTGAAGCACCGCTAATGATGATAGAAGACATTAGTTTATGATGAGCATAGCGGCGCCGCAAGCTGATAATGCCTCCCTACAGTACTATGAAGATACATTGAAGAAAGATACATTGAAGAACCTGTTCCACGAGTGTGAGTTCTAACCCTGGCCACCGCGAGTTCCCGCGAGTTCCTGATTCTTCGTGACCAGGAACCTCTGAATTGCCATCCAGGTGCATGTTCCCCGTGCAGGATGGATCGTCGCGGCTTCCTGGAATTTTAACAGGAATTTTCAACCCGTTTTGTTCTGATCCTACGACCCCATCTCGATAGCCCACTCAAGCTGTTCGGACCTGCTTCCGCATCAGGCAACGGTCTCCTGGATGGAACAGGCCCGTACGGTTACGGGGAACCGCTGTGGTCTCCCTTGGGGGTCTTGAATGCCTCGACAGTGAGACCGGGCCCCCTACCCACCACTCCCATTGCAAGTAACCGAATCTAGGCAGCCGAGACTGCCATTTCTTAGATTGCGTGGGGGAGAGGCACTAACAGGTCGTAGAGTCGGATTCCCCACCCCTCCTGTGTATACATGTGTATGCGCAGTAGGAAAAGTTGCGGGAGTTTATGTCCAACCTTGGTACAGAAAGAGCATCGTTCGGTGTGTGAAGACATTGATTTACTAGGCCAAATCAACATTTTCGGCCAAATGACAACGTCTGTATATAGACAGTTTACATCTTGCCGTTTAGGCCCGCCTTAGCCAGATGGCGGAGCGCCGCACTACCCACTACTATCATTTTCCAGTTTGGGCTTCGCCGTAGACTCCCATTGTGCGTTCGAAGACCGTCGTTAGCAAAATAGAAAGTCATACTTTAATATTGTGGACACTGTCGGAGCTCATGCAGGGCTCTGAGAAGTGGAGAAGAGCGTTCCCGGAACGCTCCAATATACGGTTGCGGCACGGCACCAACTGGTTCCCTTTATAGGACCCATGTGTCGCGCTTATTGCGATTCGACAAGTAGATCAGTCGAGTGTTGAAAAGCAAGGAAAAGTTATATATTAGTGCTGTAGCTAGGAACGTATGCTATGCCTGCGGCCTCAGCTAGAATCACGTACCTTGCGAAGGCCACTCTCGAGGACACCAGTATCTGAAATCTTAAGTCCTTGAAGTAGATTATTCTAACGGTACATTGGCAACGTAGTGCGATGCAGACCCACAAGTGAGGCTGCACAAAATGGAAGTTCGCCACTCTCTGTAATTAAATCCTCTATAGGTTCTAATAGGTGGTTTTCCTTGCTATATGGTTATCACAGTAGAGCCAATAAATTATGAATAAATAAAACTTGCTGCTCCAAATCTGACAAAAATGATTATCATCATCCCCGAGTATCTACGCCCACTGCAGGGCAGAGGCCTCTCCCATTAACCTCCAAATAGCCCGGTCCTGTGGTAACTGCGACCAATTTACCCCCACAAACTTCGTATCTCATCTACCCATATAAGTTTCTGCCGCCCCCTGCAACGCTTGCCTTCTCTGGGGATCCACTGTGTTATCCTGAATGATTAACGGATATCTTGCCTTCGCATTACGTGCCCAGCCCACGCCAATTTGTTCTTACTTTCTACCACCGTGCTTTCTACTAATATGGTCTTAACACGCGTTTGTTCCCTGACCCACTCCACTCTATTCTTGTCTCTTAATGTTACACCTATCATCTTCCGTTCCATTGCTCGGTAAGTCGTCCTCAATTTAAGTTGAACCCTCTCAGTGAGCATTCAAATTTCTGGCCCTAATAAGTAACAAGAAGATGCCGCTGTCATCCACTTTCTTCTTCAGGCGCATTGATAGGTTGTCATATATTATCTGAGAATGCCTGCCGTATGCACTCCACCCCATTCTTATCCTTCTAATTAGCTCTGCCTCATGGTTGAGATCCTGGGTCACAACTTGGACTAAGTAGATATATTCGTTTACTACTTCCACTACCTCGCCCCCCATCTCAAACCGCTGTGCTGTACCGAGGTTATTGATCATTACCGTGCTTTTCTGCATATTATTTTTCAGGACCACTGTTCTACTCTGTTTGTCCAGTGCGGAAAGCAAGCGTTGCAATTCGTCCTCCGAGTTACTTAGCAACGTGTTCCCGGCCGCGGCGGCGGCTTTTCTGGTAGAGGCGAAAAGCAAAAACGCCCGTGTGTACGAGATTTCGGCGCACGGTAAAGATCCCCACGTGGTCAAAATTAATCCGGAGCCCTCCCTCCACTATGGCGCGCCTCACCGCCTGCGTTGCATCGGCGCGTTAAACCCCACAATCAATCAATTATTGAGCGATGCAACGTCATCAGCAAATCTGAGGTTACTGCAGTATTTTCCATTAACCCTTTCTCCCACCTGTTCCCGATCCAATGTTCTGAATACAATAAATGCACGTATGCATCATTAAAAATAAAAACTAAGGACATACCGAAAAATTGTCATGTCGGAAGTGCTTCTAAATGAATACGATGCAAAGCTTAATATAGAATGAGAAAAATGCTCGATTCCACGGCCTTATGGACCAGCTCGGGAAATACAGGTATGTGTTAAAGGAGCCATGAAGACAAAATACAAGTTGGGTTAATTACAAAGACTGCTTAGTCCCGATAACAATGATACCAATATCATCGCAATCTTCGAACAAATAACGGAGATATTAAAGAAAACGTGTGAAGCAGTCGCGACCCCCTAGCCAATTTCCCGCAACTTTTCTATGACGTCACGGAACCTTGTTTGTGCGATTGGCGGCCGCCTAACTGACCCGTCGCGACGACACATGACTTGACGTCTGTAATGGGGCCTCTAGTTCCATTTGACCGCATCACTTGAATGCTAACGTGCAGTTAACGCACTGACAATTATGTTTTATTGTTGGCCCGTATGACGTCATTCTTGCTCATAACACGTCACTCTGGCGCAAAATTATAAACTTCTAAAATACTTCTTCCTTTTTTTCGTTAAAAAAACATCTTTTGCGGCTGTAATGGAGCTGAGTGAGATACTGAATCCTAGTTCTTTTAAATCAAACGAAGTTGCATTTTCTCTTCATGGCTCCTTTAACAAAGCTTGATAACCCGGTTTGAGCGTTTAAAAACGTCACTCTACGCACTAAGAATTATTTCGATATTTGGGTCTGAGCTCGCCTTACGTTATTAGCCATGCATAGGACATTTTCCCCCTCCACTGTATGCGCCATATGGCAGTTTCAACTTGCGCGTTTTCATAGCCGCAAGTTAGCATACACGAAACAGGCAAAAGCTGGCTGACCAGGTATACAACGCCGATCGCGTCAGCTGTAAGTCGACTGACAATTACAGCGCTCAGCCCGTGCAGGATTTGCTTCCCACGTCGAAACGTGGAGAGGTATAAATAACTTTCATACCCATGGAGGATTATTTTGTTTTTTAGCCCTTCATATTCATAACATAGCGGGCCCACTTCCAACCATTTTAGCGTAGGCCGGAAAGAAAAGCTTTCAAAACCAGCTTTAAAGCATTAATAATGCATCCATAATTTTGCTTAATTACACTGTGTTTCAGCCCGTAGGCTTTTATTTTGTTAATCTAAGAAACTACGCAGAAATAGAAAACAAGAGATGCAGATGACATTTATGTTAAGGTCTTAAGATGTACGACGCGATAGCGTTACTTCGCCGGTGATGAGGCGTTCTGGAACGTAGTTTATGCGTTTACACTGCATGGCGTGCTTTCCAATCAGTGATGTTCATTCAAGAGCAAAACTAGCCGCAACGCTTTTTATTCGCCGTGGCCATGGAAAGAGGGAATCTGCACTTGTGTAGCAATGTGCAGGTGCCGGCGTGAAAGCTTGCAGCGGCGGGGTGTTTTTCGTCGAGAAGGTGGCAGTGCCAGAGTTTCAAAGATTTAATATCTAGCATCACGGCCGACCTGACCCTTTGTGACTTTTTTGGATTGCGAACATGGAGGGAAACAGCGAACTTAATTAAATAAGATAAAATGGGAATTCGGGAAAGGTGGGAAAACAGATGATTGGGAGCTCAAGGCTGGAATGCGAAGTGAGCGGCGCAAATGCAGCGGCTCTTTTTCTTGATCCCTCAATAAGGTTACTACGATCTTCTGAAGACGAGGTAGTAACGGCGCGCTCCCATGTTTCTAGGATAATAGAATGTGTAATGCTTCCGTTGTTATTCCACGAGCATGTCTTCACGTATGTTCAGCTTGCGTGTAAGATATTGAAGATTTTCTCGATATAGCAGCTTTATTGTAATGTCAAGCGTTTCCTACAAAACATTTTCGCCGAGGCGGATTTGTGGATGTTGGTTTCTAGTCTGCAGAAAGCTCGGGATTCCTCGGCACCGAGATCCCCATTTGGCACGATAAGGGCGGTGCTCCTAGAAGTAGTATAAGGACACCTTCTCCGTATTTTCAGGGGCGGAGTCTGGTACTCGCGGTAGCAGGGAGCATGGTATGCGAGCTCGAATGTTTTGTGATCAGATGCGTTGTGATTTTCCAGACCACCCTGTCCGGGTGTCAATGTGGTGGTAACTGCCCTCCTTGTAGATGGAACAATATTTTTCAAGTGTTTAGGAAATCTGCATGCAGGCAAAAGCGTAAAGGCCTTTTTAGAGTCAGTAATTGATGTTTAAGCCGAAATTTGATAGTTCGGATAGGCGGATCGCCGACCTTTCGGTGATCGTGAGATGTGGGAGCCTGATGGTGGTTTTCATTTCGTTTTAGTTGGTGTCTGTAAATTTCTGTAACGGAAATGCTGATAGTACGACATCCGCCTCATGATCAATGCCTGCATTGGGCTTGCTGTTTGTTTTTCTCTTTTTCTAGTTCTTCTCTTGGTTAAATTCACAATGTGGCCAAATTGGTGAAGATTTTAATTTTTTTTTGTATTGTGAGATCGCCTGTGCCGCTTCTCTGTAGGGCCACTTCGAGAACCGACATCCTCAGCAGTTTGCAAGGTGATTTGTAAAGTCTATGCCTCCCCGCGGTGGCTCCTGCCCCAAAAAGTGACGTCAAGCTAAACTAATCACGTGACTTCCTGTGACATCACTAATTATACGTCATAATTACGTCATATTCTTTTTTGCACAAACGAGGTCCGACGATGGCTAGCATGGCGTGGGGTTTACGGCGTGTGTTCCGAATGTTTAATGTGGGATTCTGGCCGCCGTTCCAACAGCGAACCTGACATGTCGTTAGGCTTGCGGTTGCCTTGCACATGCGGCTGCCTCGCCGCGCTTTTTTCTTGTTGGGAGGATTGCTTGTAAATATTTACAGTGGGTATTTTTCATGAACTTGCTGCTGCACGCCTTGGTAAACCTAACGCATCCTATTTTTGCACGCTGCTTTATCCCGTTTTTTTTATTCTCCTAGAACTGTTTTGCTGCTGTAAAATAAACACTTCGCGTGCCATTGGCCTTACGCTCCTGCATTCGTTGTCTACTTCTGCCTGACAACTTGCATGCCAAGTCTGTGGAGGCTCGATGATAAAACGTTCGGAATAGTATTTCCCATGGCGTTGCGTTATGACTAACGAGATAGCTGACTTTGATGACATGATAACGCGAGCGACGCAGTGTCAGCGGCGTCAGTGTGTGCATGAAGCAAGTATCGTCAAGTAGCGCAGGGCATTGTCGAACGCAGTCTATCCCCGCATGGAGCTTGTTCTACAAATTTCTCACGGGGCAGCGCAAGAAGCCTCACTATCCCACGAAAACGATCCGTGCACGATGCGTGCAGGGAGTGCAGCTCCACTTTCGTGGGTGGCCTGGTGAATGAAAGAGCCCAGCAGCTGCCCGTGCATGGACAGCATCAAGTCAAGCTATCGCTGAAACCAACTTAAACCAGCCGCTGACTGGCCGCCTTCCTGTACAAGGAGGCTCAAGCAACTCTGAAAGTTTTATCTCGGTCAAGCCGGTAAGATCACCGTTTGTGCAGAGCTTGGCACTCTCGTTAAATAGTGCTTTCAAGTTTGGTGCGCATAGGGGAAACAAGTGCCACTTATTGTGGATTTATGTTTTTCAAATTTGTTGCTTCCAACCATTATTGAATGCACAGGGAAGAACGTTTTGTTTACGTTGAAATTTTCAACAGAGGGTACATGGAACTGCCAGCTAGCAAGTTTAATGGAAGGTTCTTATCTGCTCTAGTGCATGTGAAGAGGTGGCAAAATGTAGATAGGATAGCCCTCCACCCTCACCAGTTGATCGTCTCGTAGTGTCTCAATGCCGTTGATAATTTTGTTCACGGCCTTTTTAAGCTGGTTAGTCAACAAAACTTTATCCTGCATCTGATCTGATTATGTATTTGGTAAGCTAGTTTCTTGTTTACTCTTCTGTTTGGCAAGGATGTCAACATAACCAACCGCAATACTTCCACGCCCACTCAGTGGGACAGGCCAAAGATGGTGATAGCTTCTCTCGGAGGCTTATAGTGAATGCAGCAATTCTGATTGGCTGTGACATCAATATACCCATTAGAAGCACACTCCGGGATTCACCTCGGCATTAATACTTGTATTTCAGCTGGTAAGGAGCGATTAGTTGTCTGCTCTCTGTGTGTGGGGGCGAACAGTAAAATTTTTAAATTGCGAGGAGATATTTCATGATCTGTTGCTTTTTAAATCTGCGCTGTGTTAAAACTGTTACACGTAATTGCTTCAGTGAATATTCTTTGTCATAAGGGAAATAATACAGTGTCCCATATTTCGTTTACTACGATGCATATCCCAACACAGCCCAACTGCCTGGAAGCGCATTCTCGGGTACAAAAACAGGCATCAAAACTATTGTTTAGGCTAACAAGCCTAAGGATAGTTTATGGATTAGGTCTACGAGGGAATGGTTCTTGTACAGCTTGACATTACCCCCTTCCGATAGTACTTCTTAACACCTTCTGCAGGAACTGTACAAAAGGACACCTGTGTATTTGTGAATCTCTCTTGGTGTCTTTGAACATTCTAGTGCAGCTGAAAGGAGGATCGCTTCAACAATAAATAGACTAATGAAGGTACTTCTCCTTTGGTATCAATGGGCAGCATGTGAGCATTGGTAAGTGCTTCAGTGTTGACATTTTTGTTACACAAGAACAGGCTCTGTTCAGGCACACTACCAAACCTTCATGAACAAACACAGGAAAGAAACTGGGCAAACAAGCTGCGAGCAGATTGACTGTGTTTATAAAAGCAGCTTTGCTAGTGTTTCAGTACCATTTATTAGGGATGTATTTCTCCCCAAAATGTCATCCACCTATCCAAGCTTCACACATAAGGCCGGAAAGCGAACACGGTGTTTGTCAATGACAAGTGATTCTATCAAACTTCCGTGGCTGTACAAAAAGTCAGTGAGTCGCTCTATTTCCTCTGCGCAGTCAGTGGTGTTAAATCCCTTTTCTAAACAAAACACCAAGGTCTTTCTGCACGATACACAGCATTAAAAAAATGCCGAATAAACAAGTGATACCTTCTAGCACTACGCTAAAGTCTTGCAGAAAACCCAAACTACCAAGTGCAAAGCTCTGGAGAGAAGCCAAGAAAAATACTCCTCTTTTGCTGACAGCAAATCTCTGCTAAAAAGCCAAAATGTGGGGCTTGTGGCACTGCAGGTTTGCTGCAAAATAGGCATGTGAATGTATTGCAGTAAAGCATATGTTGTGTAGATATTCTTTCCACCGAGAGGTCACAGTCTTTATGCCGACGACATCACCTTGTAGACGACCGGGGGCAGTTATGGGCCCATTGAGGATACCCTTCAAGAGGGAGCAGATGTCGTCGCTGCCTACGCTCGTGCCATTGGACTTCAATGCTCACCGGAAAAACGGCTGCTACTAATCCTTCTTGCTAAACGTGCCAGCAGAGACACTTCTCCTCCGGTCATTGCAATCCGAGTTCATGAACAACCCATGTGCAATGCCTGAAGATCCGAGGCCTATACATACAGAGCAACCGTGCTAACCCTACGTTCATAGGATGCCTCACTTCCCAGGTCAATCAAACTATCAATCTCATACGTCGTATAGCTACCCGACATCAGGGGCTAAAGAGGCAGAGCGCATTCGGCTGATACAGGCTTTTATTATTAGTCACGTCACTTACTCTCTGTCCTACTTGCTCTCTTCGCCCAAAGAATTAGCTCAAATTATTTTCTAATTACGAAAATATATAAAACAGCACTGCAGATACCTCAAAGCCCATCCACTGCCTGCCTTGAATAACTTGGGGTCTTTAATACCACCGAAGAGTTGATTCAGGCGCATCTCTTGAGTCAGCTCACTCGTCTCACAGCCCGCGCTCAGGCAGAATGCTTCTCCGACGGCTGCGCCTTGACAGCCCATTCCTTATCGACGCGCCTATTCCCCTCCCAAGTCACATCCATGAGCTACTAATGGTGAGACCCATACCGCGCAATATGCACCCGGCGTTTCATCGAGCGCGTAAGGAGCACAGGGCGAGGTCGTAAACCAAGCGGTACCCAATTACCCCCTCCACTGTCTACGTTGACGCTGCGAGATACAGGAGCCGTGAAGCTTATGCTTTAGCGGTCATTAATGGCCCGGACGCCCCTCCGCTTGCTTCCCTTACTCTGCACACTCACTCCCCGGTGACCGCGGAAGAGGCGGCAGTATCCCTAGCCTTCACCCTCAGGCCACCCCCCTCCATCTTAATCTCCGATTCCAAAACGGCCATTGAAAATTTCGCCAAAGGAATGACCTCGCCTTTGGCCCTCAAAATCCTACCTCGAAATTCTCCCACCACCCCAGTCGAGCTGGCATGGACTACGGCCCATACGGGTGTGTGTGTGGGGGGGGAGGGGAGAGCGAGGCAGCACACAGGGCCGCTCGAGAGCTCACCGTGCGAGCTGGTCCTGGCCTTGAGCCCTTCCAAGGAGCCCTATCAGCCCACGACAGACATGTTACCTTCCACGACATAACGCCGCACTACCACCTCTCCCACTGCCATACCCCCAGCCACTCCGACCTTCTCCATGAAGAGGTACGCCTATGGCGACTCACAAATACACACGCACTCCCCTTCCGATATCGACTTCACCTTCTCTACCCTTCTTTGTACCCCACCCCTTTGTGCCCCGAATGCAGGTCCCTCGATACCCAAGAGCATTGCATGTGGCAGTGCCCCCAAAACCTATTCCAACTTTCACAGACGGAGAGCACTGGCTGAAGACGTTGTGCAGCTCAGACCACGTAATCCAGCCTAAGTTCATCGAGCGAGCTGCAATGGTCACCGGCCGGTTACCACCGCCGGTCACCCGTCACCCAGACTAGCCCAATGGGGCTCAAATAAAGTTTTTTTCCTCTCTTATTCCGAGAGGTATCTCGAGCGCGCGGAGAACACTACCCTAATTTCCACCACTCGACCAAGGCGTGCGCTTTCGTTCTCGGCTGCTCCGAGGTCCGCAGAGACCCGGGAAAAATTGTGCGTACTGCGCTGCCACACGGTATGCGCGCACTGGAACTCTTGCGGCAGATTTTTGTGACACCGTCGGTAAGTGAACAGCGAAGGGTATTTTTGTTCTCTTTGCCGGCTGCCAAGGCTACACTAGGTACGAACTTTCCGGTCTGTGAAGACACCTCAACCCCAGGCGACACCGGAACGGCTACGTGCTCGATTGGCCGTTGCTCGACATTGAGTATCTGAGTTTGAGGTGGAACGCTAACGGCCCGCTCAATTGTGGCGTCGTTCTTAAGCTTAGCTGCACCGTGAAAACCATTCAGTGTCTCGACTGCTGGATATGCCCCAGCGTAGCTCGGTTCTGAACTCGCGTCCGGAGAAACACCTTTCGTTTCAACGGACTTGTGTTGCGTCCCTTCGCTAGCGTCGCCATTCAACCTTTCCCACGAAACGTCGTTAGCTTGCGAGCTGCGCGCATTTAGGTCGGCAGTCGTTTTCGAGGCCTTTCGGGAACCAGAGCACTGGGAACACGACGCTGACACATCTCCGCTCTAAGTAGGGGCCTTACCCTCAGTCGTGAGCCTCCGGAAATGCACATTTTTGGTATCTGAGTCTCGCCGTTCCTCTCGCAGGTGGCGACAATATCCTTACTTGAGCCCTTCGCAGCGAGCTCAGCTGATTGTTTGCGCGGAAGCACTTCGAAAATCTGACCGTGTTCGAGGCTGTTCGAGAATAATGATGATGATGATGGTTTCAGTTTTATGGCGCGAGGCCGACAAAGGCAAAGAGCGCCGAAGATAAAGTTATTTGATGAGGACAGATGTGCAATAAATACTAAATTGTCCGAGTAAAAACAAAAGTAAAGCGAATGCATGAAGATGGCTGGTGTATAGGGACAGTGTGATTATGCATGATGAAAAAGAAGTTGTAAGAACTTGACGTCTGATAAAAACTGAAAAACACGCTTGTTAGAACACAATGGGTTGTCGGACAAGAAGTGCAATGGGTGTAGGGGGATGCGTTGTCTGTACAGTCCAGGAAAATGTTTGCGTCGTGTGGTGTCGAGTGCCTTGCATTGAATGAATATGTGAACTACTGATAGGAGCTCTCCGCACCTGCTGGCCGGGGGTCTTGAAGATCCCGTGAGCGGATACGAGTGCGTTGCATGGGCGTGCCCTATTCGTAGCCTGGCCAAGGTGACTTCCGTGTGTCTGTTGTGAGATTCAGCTGTGTACCGTCCCAAGTGTGGCTTTTGTACATGCAGTTTGTTGTCTGTCTTATCATTCTAGTGTGTTTGCCAAGTTCTGCGCAAGTGTTGTTTTATGTGTGGCTTCAGGTCTGTACAGGGTACCGTTGTTATGTCTACAGCTATCCTGACTGCTGCAGCAGCGGCCATTTAGTCTCCCAAGTCGTTGCCTGCGATCCCAGGGTGTCCTGGGACCCAGCAGAGGAGCAGCTCATGCTTTTGCGCATAGAACGACATAATGGTATAGAACACAAATTAACTATGTGATTTTCTGGGGACCTGTGCGATGATAGTGCACAAACAACACTCAAGGAATCTGTACAGATGATGGAGTTGGGAATTTCATTTTCAAGAGTGTCTTGTACAGTAAAATTTCATACGTTTCTGCTGAAAAAAATGGCTGTGTGTATGCTCATGGTTCTGGCTGCATTGAAATTCGGACCATGAGCATTGCAGGACACCATAGTTTGGGTTTTAGAAGCGTAACTGTGAAATTCTGCACGTGGGTATTTAAACTGCAGAGACAGAAATTGCTGCAGTATTGCATCTCGTTGTACCCAATTCTTGCCACGTTTCATAAAAGAAAGGTCACGGGACACAGGACGAACTTGCCAAGGCGGTAAAATGTCTGAAAAAGATGATCTGTTCACATCTAAAAATGAAGCGCTGAGATCCGAGGCTCTCTGTCTCACTCTAAGCAAAAAGGGCAGAGTAACGAAGGGGCGATTTACAAAGAGCACAGATGTCAATGTATTGTTAAATATAGGATAAAATGGATCGTTGTTCAGGGACGAAATTTTAAAAGCATAAAGCAAGTCCGTGTACGTCCCTTGGTTCTCAAGAGACCATTTATTACAGTCTACATAGAAAGTTTGGACCGGGCAAGGGCGAAAAGCACCCGACGCAAGACGTGGCCCCAAGTGTAGCACTGGGTCAAGCATTCGCAATGCTGTTTTAGTCGTCGACCCATACACCACAGTGTCATAGTCTAAACGAGACCCAAGCAAAGGCGTATACAGAAGCAGCAGGAGTTTTTTGCCGGAACCATACAATTGGTGCGAGAGGACGTTCGGGATATTCATTGTTTTGAGACATTTATGCTTTAGTTCCTTGATGTGGGGAACGTATGTGAGTTTATGGTCAAACAACACCTTAAAACTTCTGCTCCTTGTTCACAGGAATGGACACGCCATTAAGAATAATGTCTTGGTCGGCATCGATGCCACGCTTCCTGGAGAACAACGCAAGAGGTTTTTTCCAGGGTTAAGTCTAAAACCGTCCTTGGCTACACAGCCGGCAAGTCTCTTGACGCCCAGCTGGACTTGACGTTCGCAAATTTACATAATACATGATTTAAAGGAAATCTTGACATCTTCTATATACATGGAATCAGAGATTGTAGATGGCAATGCCTTCTAAGAGAGTTCATCCTAATTATAAAAAGAGTGCAGCTCAACACACCACCTTGCGACACGCGGTTTTCTTGCACGTGAACCTTTGAGAGTGCACTACCGACTGTCATTCGAAACGTTCTCTTCGACAAGTAACTAATAAGGGTGTTTGCATGTTACCCAAAACACCGAATGACATGAGGTCACTAACTATGCCCGCCAAGCGGTGTCATAGGCCGTCTCAATTTCAGAAAACACCGTAACACAGAACTGTGAATGAAAGCATCCTTTAGATATGATTCCAACGCAACCAGTTGATCGTTCGTGGATATGCCGGCCCTGAAGCCAGCCTGGCAGCTCTCGAAAAGACCATTGTACTCTAAGTACATGAGTCTCCTGTTGATCATCTTCTCCAGAAGCTTGCAGACAGCTGGTCAGGGTAATGAGCAGATAGCTAGCGGGAGAGGAAGGGTTCTTTCTTTCCTTCAAAAAAGCCAGTACAATGGCCTTCCCCGAAAGCTTTGGAAGATGTCCCGAAAGCCATATTTTGTTGTATGGGGGTAGGAGTGTCTCAAGAGTGTCTAGGTGTAGGTGTTCTATCATGGTATAGGTTATCTAGTCTGCGTCTGGAGCTGACGGTTTGCACGTGCTCAGGACAGCCCGCAACTCATAGAGTGATAACTCAGAGTTGTAAGCATGACAAGTTTTTATTTGCGTTTGTCATTTAAGGGCTTTCTCTCTGCAGATGTTTTGTGTTTCATGAGAGAGTTAGTGTAGTGTGCTGAGCTGGACAGGTGTTGGAAGTGTTGCTCGAGTGTGTTAGCCTGGTCTACGAGTGTGTCCCCTGTGGTATTTACAAGGGGCCGGCTGTGTGTTTGTTGTCCTTTGAGTTTTCGCATGCGTGTCCAGATTTTGTGTATGTCTGTGTAAGATTTGATGGAAGTGAGGAAAGCGCGCCAACTCTGCCTTGTCACCTCATGGCGCACCCGCTTCCCAAAAGCCTTCGAGCATTTAAAAGAAATGAGAATGCCCCCGCCTTGTTCTGGGCCTCTCGTGCCCGCCTGCACTCTTCATTCTACCATGGCGTCCTCTGGTTGCGCGGGGCACAGGAAGAGTGGGAATGGACATTTAGGCGGCCTCCAGGATGTGCGCTGTTACGAGATGGGCTGCTTCCTCCAGGTGTAGGTGTTTTATGGGTGTCTGGTGTAGTTTAGATGTTTCCCTAAATGTACTACAGTTTACGTTTGATTCATTACACTTGTTGTTGGAAGATGGAATGCTTGGGTCTCTATCCATATACGTTAGTAAAATGGGTATAGGTCACTACCATATGGGTCCGTGCCCTCACCCCACCCAAGACATGGTAAGAGAATTGCAGAACCAATAGCCCGGTGAAGATGTGGGTATGTATTGTGTCCTAAGTTATGGTATGTAGGCTGTTTTTTTTTAAAAGGCCTGCTCTTGAGGATGTTATAAATTTCTCTATCAGGCGACCTCGGGCATCCGTTTTGGAGGAGCCCGAAAGAGAGTTGTGCGCGTTATGGTCGCCTGTGAGGATGTATCGTTCGGGCAGCTGGTCAACTAGAGCCTCGAAGTCAGAGCTCGAAATGTGCGGCGTGACGAGTTGGGCATCGGTTCCAACAGAGAGAATTGGCACCAGACTGCTGCTGCCTCAGCAAGCGGTGTGGTGACGAGTTGGGCTGCCTTAGGCAACCCAGCGGGGAGCGGTGGAGGGGCCAGGTCAGACTCGCTGAGGAACCAGGTCAGACTCGCTGAACGAGCTGAACACAAGCCCTACCACGCCCTACCAGCTATCCTAGAAGCCTGGTAAAACTCAGTGAAAAGTCCCGCAATCACCATTGACCACCGTGAATTCTGCAAAGTCCGAAGCCGGCTTTACGTCCCTGGTGTTGGATCTCGCACCGCTGGCTCCAGGTGTTACGAAGTTGCCATCCCACCGCTGCCACCAGTTGTTGCGACGTTGTCATCCCACCGCTGCCACTAGTTGTTGGAACGTTGCAATCGCACCGCTGACAACCAGTTTTTGCATACGAGCAGGCGCTCCCGAGCCGACCTCCGTCACTTCCGACATGCGTGTGGTAGCGTGGTGAAGCGAGCGGCCAGCCAATGTTGCTGCCTCGAAGAAGACCAGAAGCCGAAGGCAAACTTAAATTGTTTACTTTCTGGCGAGAGACGGACCGAAGCACGACAAGAACAATGCCCCGACTGGCGAGGACAGCATTGATTCACTGCTCAGACAGGAATGAACTACAGCGCTTGGGGGATCTTATTTATGCCCAAAGCTCTAACGGTCAAACAAGTGTTCCCTCTAGATTGTACGCATGACACGAATGGTACAGACACACACAACACCCTTTCCATAGTTCGTGAGCGGCCGGTAGTAGCGGCGCATGCTGAGTCCGAGATTGCGGAGAAAGGAGGTTTCCGCAATGGCTTCCACGTCCTTCGGAAAAGTCTCTGCGTGTTGCTTCGGCCACCACCGACGTTTGAATCACGCCTGTAGCGAGGCGCCAGCAATCCGACTTTTTCATACATGTAGCTTCGTGTTTGGATCCGACGGCTGCAAGCGAGAGTCACCGACAGCAAGGACTGCTCGAAAGGAGCACGTAGTGGAGACTTCGCCACACAGCCGAGGAGTGCTGCACAAAGCACTGCGGCGGGCTGATTCGGAACAGTTGGCTACTTGTTTCCACCTGTGGAGCCGATTGGTTGCGTTAAGATTGTCCATCCTGCTGCCAAGTTTTTTGTGGTGACTTGCACTGCTCTGGAACTTATGTTGCCCATAGTATATCCTAGTGAATCGTTACATGCCACCAAAGCTGGCGGGAAAGTGGGCACTTGTTTAGCGACCACCGCTTAGTGCTACAGTAGGCAGGCTGTTAAAGGGGCCACGAAAAAATAGACATTTTTGTTCATTAAAAAGGCTTATTTGGCCAATAAAAAATAATATCAATTTTATTGCAAACTTTAAACAAATAATATGTTAGAGAAAATGTTTAAAGCAGTGGGAACCCCATAGACACTTTCCAGCTGCTTCTCCGTGACATCACAGAATCTTGTTTTCCGACTGACAGCAAGCGACCTAACCCGCTACAAAAAACAAATGGACGATTGCAGTGGGGCCTCCATTCCGCTTGACCATATCATTTCAGTGCGAACATACTTTTAACACACTGAAAACTGCGTTTATTGTTCATGCTAATATTACGTCACTCCTGCCTATTTTACATCAATTTAGTTTGAATCTGGAATGTCTCTATCGCAAAATTAGGGTCCCTCCACGGCTGTCTTTTATTTCGCTCGCCATATTGGTGCCCAGCAGGGGGGTGCCAGTGGAGTGGTAGTGTCTTTGCCGCCATTGCGGCACACGGGTCAGAGGGCCATGTGTTTTGGCGAGAAGGGGGCGAGTGCACTGCGACCAACACAGCTCCCACCCGTTTGATTCTCGGAAGGGGCGCTGTCCGAAAGGCTGTGCGCTCGGTGCAGAGCGGGGTTAGTGACTCTCGGAGTGAAGGAAGTGAGAAATAGCGGTGGAAGGTCAGGCGGTTGTAACGCGATAGCCGATTCTGGTGGCTGCGGTGTAGTCCCGAGTGCGACGACAGCGCGACATCTGGGCCCGGACTGTGCGTGGGTCCAGGTGTACCCCAACTGCGTCACCGATCAACAGGACTCACCGCAAACGACCGGCGGACCGACATCTTCCGCGGCGGGACCACCGACCAAACCAGAGCTAAGGCATCCTCCACTTCATCACTGTCACAGACGCCTGGCCAGAATACCAATATATATATATATATATATATATATATATATATATATATATATATATATATATATATAATATATATATATATATATATATATATATATATATATATATATGTGTGTGTGTGTGTGTGTGTGTGTGTGTGTGTGTGTGTGTTGTGTGCGTATATATATATATGTGTGTGTGTATGTGTGTGTCCGACAGTATGGCTGCCTTCCCCGGAAGGCCATCTTTGAATGGCTTCTTCCTCGTCTAGAGAACACGGGGCACCATATTTGGGTGATTAGTGACGCGTCGCTCAATTCCCTCGCGAAGGAGGGAGGTTGCCTGAGAGGTTCTCGATCGGGTCCGACGCGCTTGGGAGCCCGCATCGCGCACGGGCTGGTATGGCAGATGTTCGGATGAGCCACAAAACCATAGCTCGGCAAAACTGGATGCCACTCACTTACAGGGGCGGATCTAGGTTTTTTCTGAGGGGGGGGTCAGCTTCTCACAGTGATGATGATGATGATGATGATGATTATAATTATATTATTATTATTATTGTTGTTATTATTATTAATATTATTATTATTATTTTTATTAATATCAAAAATAGCTCCGACAACATCTTAGACCTCTGCTTTTCAAACATTCAGAATGCACGAGTATCGAGGTCTGGTATTTCTCCTGTTAAACCCGACAAGTTTCATCCTCCGTTTTTAGTTTCTTCTCCAATCTCTTTTCAACGCCGTACTGTCTCGTCGAAGAATAACGAATTATCTTGCTACTGTTATGCTCGTGGGGACTACATTGGCTTGTATGACTTCTTTTGTACATTTGATTGGTCTGAAATTCAAGATCTTCCTGATTGTGATGCGCAGGTCGAGCGGTTCACTGAGGTTGTCAAAAGCGGTATGGACAAGTTTATCCCCAAGTTCAAGCCCAGCCGCTCAAAGTACCCCTATTGGTTCACCGCAGAACTTCGTACCGCGCTTAAATTAAAGGACCGCGCCCACAGAAAGTCAAAGAGCACTGGACTTGCTAAATGGAAGGAGGAAGGAGGAAACGGCCGTGATTCAAGCCTCAATGCACAAGCGATGTGGGGTGTACGCGCTGGCGTCTGTACCGGAAATTTTTGAAATAGAATTGTACATGCAATGGAATGTTGCACCCGCGCTTGTAGTCGTTTTCGGTTAGCGATTCAATTAAAATCTCTCTCTCGCGGCGAACAGGCGCACATGCGTGACTGCTCTCGGACATGCTCGTTTGTGCAATAAACATTCACATTGAAATTAAGTCATTGTGAAAATTAACAGGATTACGACATACTAAACAGCGAGTCCATCTCATTAAGCAATATACGCAGGTGGCTGACGCGAGATTCAACAAGTCTAATGATTGGACTTACCAGCTGAGGTGTCATCTGCTCGTTGGCGCTTGGAAGATCCATTGGTAACGTCTGCCTTTCCCCAAAATTCGGAGAGTCTTTTCTGCTTCTGAGACATTCTTGAGCTTACGCCATGCGATAGGGCTAGCTAGTAAAGTTTCGGTTCTTTGATTCAACTCTTCTCGGCGTCCTAGACGCGCAGCCCCACAGCCGGACTCAACACTCCCCGCGCTTCTTACGGCCTTCTCAATGTACAGGAGCGGCGAATACAGGGTAGCACCACCGCACGTTCGCAAGGGTAGTGCGGACAGCGTTGTGACTCTGGGGTCCGGTAAAGGCGAACCCGAGTAGGGATGAGAGGGATGAGAGAGAAGTAGACGGACTGAACAGTTTGTTTACGTTGCAAATGGAGAGAAAAAGAGCTCAAGCAAAGGGGCACGTTCTTACGTTCACTTCAGGCCCTTGAGGGAGTCGTTATCCTTAAAATCACCCACACAAACAAACACGCACACACAAGCATACAAACACAGTTCGTAGAAACGGAGAAGTTCGGTGTGGAAGCGTGCGGCCAGCAGTCTGGCGGGACACAAGGAAGCCGCGGTAACCCAACCCGTGTCGGCACATTACGCTCCACGCCGCGCAGTCTTCGGCAAGCCGTAAGCGGCCATAGCGTCTTCGGAGTAGGCGTCTGGCCGGCTACGGGTGCGGCCTCAATAAATAACCTCCCCTCTTCAAGCGGCAGTTTTGCGACTGTGTTGACAACGCGCCGCTAGTAAACACCACACCAGCATGTGCGCATCCGCGGTGTTCCCCGGTAGCGGAAGACGTCCGGCGGAAAAGCACGCGGCCTGCAGCCCAGCGGGTCGGAAACCGCACTAACCCAACACGTGTCGGCACCGCCGCTGTTTTGCAGACGCCGCAGGCATCGGCAACTCGAAGAAAGCGCCCGCTTTTTCGAAACAAGTGGTTGGCCGGCCCCGGTTGGAGCCTCGATAAATAACCTCCCCCTCCTTGCGGTAGTTCTGCGGCGGACGTGACAACCACGCGGGGAATGCCGGAGTGTGCGCGTCTAATGTGTAACCCGGTTGCGCACAAATCACTTAGCGACTGCGTGGTTTTCGGCGCCACTTAGGTGGTGTCAGAGCTGGCTTGCGCTCGCATTTCCGGTGTTCGCAGCAAATGCTAAAGCGACGAGGCGCACAGTGTGCACCTCGTACAGATAAGATGCTAAAAAAAGAAAGAGAACCGGAAGACCTTTTTTTTTTTTGTGGTGGTGGTGGTGGTGGTAATTGGGGGGGGGGGCGTCGTTCGCCTCCTTCGCCGCCCCCACACCCTTGGGACCGCCACTGGGTCTTAGTACGGAGGCAGCTGTTCGTGGATGCCTGTGGTGGTTGTTTCTGCGGAAAACGTGGCTTTTACTGCGTAGCATTCTTTGCCACGTACCACCCACACCCAGGACAGTGTAACGCCCTGCCTTTGCACAAAAATGCGTAATTGGCGTAAGTAACACAATTAATCATCATAATGGCGGAAATAATTTTACAGACAAGATTTCAGAAAACCAAATATACAAGCAATGAAGAAGAATCATCAGCTAGGCCTCTTCTACAACCTGAGGGGTCATCTTCTTGGGGGTATAAATTCAAAAATTAAGGGGGGGGGGGTCAGGACATCCGGACCCCCCCTCTGGATCCGCCAATGCTCACTTACACTCACTCAAAAAAATATATAAATCCTAACCACTCACTCGCACTCGCACTCGCCACTCCGCCCTCATCACGCGCACTCACTCGCACTGACGCTCGCCACTCCGCTCTTACTACTCCCACTCACCCGCAGTCACGCTGGCCACTCGTTCCCACCACTCGCACTCACTCACGTTCCCGCTCACCCCTCCGCCCTACCACTCGCACTCACTCGCACTAATGCTCGCCAATCGGGCCTCACTACTCGCACTCACTCCCGTTCACGCTCACCACTCGTCATTACCATTCGCATTCACTTGCACTCACGCTCGCCACTCCGCCCTCACCACTCGCACTCACTCCAGCTGACGCTTGCCACTCGTCCTCAACACTCGTACTCACTCGCGCTCACGCTCACCACTCATGGTCACCAATCGCACTCATCCGCGCTCACGCTAACCACTCGCATTCGCCGCTTACACTCCCTCCCACTAGCACTCACCACTTGCAATAGCCACTCACGCTCCCTCGCAATCACCACTCGCTTCCTCCACTCACACTTACTCTCCACTCCCATCACCCACTCATGCTCACTCACGACCACCGCTAATTCACATTCCAACTGACTTTGTTTTTTTACATCACGGGAGTTTAAACTTTCCCTTTATTGTAAACCACTTGAATCGTTCCATTTTGCGGAGACCTTCAATGTGACCCTATTCACACAGACACCAATATGTTACGTGAAGCGCCACGTCATATCTGCCCGTCCTATCTCGCGTGGTCATCAATAGGCTGTGAGTGTATTTTTCTGTACATTGTTTGTGTCGACGTTAAAGTAGTTGTGATTTTTACAAGTATTAATGCGTCGATTTTGTTATGAGCGGCATTCGTAGTTTTCGCTGTCGGCACTACAAATATTTTCGGGCATGAAATACTGACTGATTTGAGCTAAAAGTTACCTTTCTCAGGAATGGGGTCTCAATTTTCCTAAGTATGTATTCGGTTATTATGAGCACATGTCTTGGTATGTCATTTTCAAAGCGGTAATCATCGCTGGACTATTAAGAAATGAACAAATTCTCGCAAATTTGCCTGAAGCCATTAATGATAACTTTTTATTATTGTCTATGCTATTTCGCTCAGATTTTACAAAACAGAACAAACACTAAATATTCTGGTAGTGGTGGCAAACATAAAAGAAATAGTCCAGTTAGGAAGAAAAGCTTAGAATAGCTTTTGCATCTGTTAAAATACTGGCTAGCGCGCGCAAATATTCCTATCTCGAAGCGCGATATCCGGGCCACTAATATAGAGCAGTCTATTCGCTATGGACAACCCTCCCAACGGTTTATTTCAAGAGTAATCCCAGGTTAAAAGAGCGCAGAGCGAGAGTGTCTAGCAAAACACCGCCACGAAAATATTGAAAACGGCAAGAAAAATGGAGGAAGGCTACTGGAGCGCTTGGCCTTGAGCGCTTGCCAGAGACAAGGCGATGGAAAGAGCCGGCGCCACGTTTTCGCGCCAAATCGGTGCCGCCTGCCTTCAGCGCGGACGTCCTCATGAAGACGAGTCCCCTGGCGCCCGCCTCCCTCCTCGTCCCGCTTTCTAAACGGCGCCAACCTGCACCGAGCAAAACAGCAATACTATCCTAAACTACACCGTCATGCGCCCGCACCGGACACTGAGACAAGTTCACTTGGAAAGTTTATACGAAATAATAGGTGAATAAGTCATCGGACAAACACACGGACAGGCACGCACACAAGCACGAACACACACCCAACACAAACACATACACGCGCGCACGCACACAAACGCAAATGAACACGCGCACGCACGCACACACATACAAACGTGCACGCACGCAGACGCACTCACGCACGCACGCACTCAGTCACTCACTTACCGACCCGAGAAATTCTATATCCGACTGCCGAGAACGTGTACTATTCGTCAAACCCCACAGGGGTCACAGTACCCCTCCGCTAGTCTGCACGCCATCAACACGCGGACAACGATCTACATACTGGGCACAAAATAGGAGGAACACTAGACTACGAAGCCCTTTTCAGCGAATCAGCGCAGCAAGCATGACGGGGACTACAGTGTTTGGGCTGACCATAACGCTAAATACGAAAATAAAGTAGCAGAAGCAATTTCGCCTTCATAACTAGCTGGTTGGCGACGGTGAACGTGCAGAATTAAAAAAGCAAAAGGTGGGAGCCTAGGTCCCAAATTCAACATGGGCAGTGAAATTCACAAGCGTAATACTAAATGACGGTCGATGACAACAGAGCAGCGCGAACAGCGAGTATATTACCTTTCGTGATCTGAAGGCATGAAATATATATTTCACAAAATGCAGGCAACAGTCACGATTCGAACTCCGCGATTGGATGAGATGAATGAGGAGTCAAACATACCGTACGCTTCTTGAGAATCTGCACGAACGGATACACAAACTTCAGAAGGAGACAGGGAACTAAACGAAGGGGTGCAGTTGGCGAGTCATCATGACAAATCCATGTGGGGTGACGGTAAGGCGAGCTTACTTCGTTTGCTTGTGAAATATACGCACATCGGCGTAAACGTTTTGTGAAGTTTGCAATAAAACAGCAGCGGTGATGTTTTCCGGTGTGTCAAACACCCCGACAGCAGAAAATGACATGCCTCAAAGCACGCACCGTAACTACCGTAGAAAGATGTGTGGCGCCAAGTCCGCGTGGAAGCGAGCATCATAACAGAGCGCTGCCGTAACAAGTATTGGCAAACACTGATATGTTTATTACGCCCTCGAAAATGGGCTACTGCTTCCACAACATGCAACTGGCCCATCCGAACCGTTTCACCATCCTGATACGCGAGATACCCTTTCAAACGAATACGGGTACTCACAATTTGCGTTTTAGGACATCGGGCCTATTGACAGCTGCAGCAAGCCGGTCAATTATTCACACGAAGTACTAAGGCACTAGACCACGGTGCTTTCTGATGCCGCGCTCAGCGCAGCGCTCAGCGGCAGTGAAGTGCAATCACTTTGTTGCGACGACGTTGCTGACACTAGTTCCAAAACAAAACGCTGCGAGCCAGAAACATCATTCGGCGAGAGTGCGCGCAACAGCCCCTCAATGAGTCATGACAGAGTATCAGTGCATATTGCGTCACACGTCCATCCAAATCGTATTCCTAAATGAACAGGTCACTGGAGAGTTGATTCCACCCCTAATTATCAAGACGATTTACCACATATTGCCGAAGCTAAAAGCAGTCGTTCCATTAACAGGTGGCTGTGCGTACGAGTGGATATCGCCAGCAGCAATTACCACAGCAAGCGGCTCCTGCGACGAATGCCAACCGCGAGTGAAGCTCACCGCAGTAAGCCCCGCACATCGCCCACGTAGCGCGTAATCACTCGCCACTCATCAGTATAGAGCTGGGATCGACGTGAATGGAACTCGATTTCGCGAGTGGTGAGTGAGGTTCACTGGGAGTGGCTTTCGCACTCGCGAGTGCTCAGCGGGGCTAGCCGCGAGTGGAACTCTCAGTCACGAGTGGCGAGTGGGGCTCACCGCGAGTGGAACTCGCACTCGCGAGTGGTGAGTGGGGCTCACCGCGAGTGGAACTCGAACTCCCGAGCGGTGAGTGGGGTTCGCCGCGAGTGGCTTTCGCACTCGCGAGTGCTTAGCCGGGCTCGCCGCGAGTGGCGCTCACACTCGCGAGTGCTCCGCGTGGCTCGGAGCGAGTGGAACTCACACTCGCGAGTGGTGAACGGGGCCCACGGTGAGTGGCGCTCGCACTCACTCGCACTCGCACTCACCAGAAAACTAGTTCTACCCAGCCGGGCATTGTCACCCCCTCGTCGGCTGGAAGAAGTGGATCTTATCCGGGCAGCGTGTTTCCAAACGCTTCGCTGCACAGAGCACCCTCGTGACATGTGTGATGTCACTGCGCGCGCTATATTTTTGAGCGCCTGCTAAAGGAAGCCCACGTTCGGGTTTTGTGGCCTTGATGTAAACTACTGAGTACCGGCGCTGGCTGCTTGGTTTCGAGCCCCAGCAGGTTTGTATTAATTTTTTTGTATTCTTTACCTGTATTTTTCTCAATTTATTTTTTTAAAACACAAATCCACGTGTTGGTTTTGATAATAACAGTAATTTGGTATGCTTTAGGTCGCATTAGGTTTGAGGCGCAGCCAATGACGACATCTAATAACCGTTCTGCATAGCAGTAACAGACTTGTCATGTGGTGTTCTGTGCAGTGAAGCGTTGGGACATACGCGTCCGGACAATTTTTCACAACACCTGCTTGGCATGACACGTGTTCGGATGAGGCAGAGAACTAGTTCAAACCTGCTGGGCATTGCCACCCCCTCGTCGGCCAGAAGGGATAAAAAGGCAGGCGCCACCTAGCCTCAGGGCAGTCTCCGTCTAGTTGTCCTGGGGTCGTCACGTCTCGTCGCTGGGGTCACTGGGGAAGGGGCATCGACTTTAGCGGAGTTCCAATAGGCAGGCTTATCGTCCACCTTCACAACTGCAAGGGTTCTTGATCGTCTTCGTCAGCCACTGGCCATCTCGTCCCACACCTCTCTGGCCCCAAGTGAGTCGGCGAACTGCCCGGCGAAGAAGACACGTCTTCATTGAAAGTTGCCTAAAGCCAGCCGGGATATGTTTTAGGATGCTTTGTTTGTTGTTTTGGTTTGAGGAAGAGGATTACGTAGAGCAGACTTTGTTGTCGTAGAGTCCTCTAAAGCATGCCATGAATGTGTTCGCTGTGCCGAAGGTAGGTCATCATATATCCCGCGTTGAGCTAGAGCTCCGGGTGAGCATTTGGTTTGTAGTAAGCTGTACCGAGAGTAGGTCAGCCGGTAGCCTGTGTAGGGTAAGAGCTCCGAGGTGATCGTTTGAGAGTCGTGTTCGGAGAGCCGTGTAGAAACCTGAGTGTCCGTTATAGTTGTGCGGCGTCAGCAATAGGCGACCGCGAAACTTCCTGTAGGAATTATTTGGTTAGGTGCGCTCTTGTAGAGCCTTAGTAGGTCGTTGTGTGCTGCTTGTTTCGACATGTTTCCAGTTGAGAGTCAGTGGGCACGTATTATTGCTCTGTCGCACGCCCCGTCCTAAGCGTCTGCGCACGCAAGCCGTTGTGCGGTTGCCTTTTGTTAGTATCTCTGCTCCATTTGTTTTATGTTCCTTGACATCAGTCAATTAAATGTGTTCTTTCTGTAAAACGGTCTTCCATGTGAACTCTCTCGTCCCCACAACTTAGAAGCACCTGCAAATGCTCGGGCCGACCGACCTACATATCAGTAACTGTTGCCGCGCCTTCAGGTAGCGCAAGCGGGCAGGGGGTTGTGACACCCACTCTTCTGCAGACTCCAGAATCGCCCTCTCTGTTACCGTCCTCCCTCGCATAGGCTGCGCGGACTTGGTTATCCTCCTTTCTTAGAGTAGCATGTTGTGTGTATGGGTGTGTGTGTCTAGCGGGCCTATTGTTAGTAGTAGTTCGGGCAAGCTCCCAAGACCGCCTATTGTCTGCCTTACACCTCCCCTCGTGTTTCGGTCGACTGTTTCCTAAGCCGAGCTTCGTTTTCTTTGTCTGTATTACCCTCTCTGCCAGTCTGTATTTCCTGTGTGAGTGAAGAAAGTAAATGTGCTTTGTTCTGAAACAGTTATCCCGTGCCCCGTCTCGTTCCTCTCGTCAGCGGCTAATCAGGCGTGGGCCTATCGCCCTTTAGCAGGTCTGAACCACATCCTCGAATTTGCTCGTAGGAGGGAGTTGTTTTTCGCTCCTCCCGTCCGAGGCATCGGCCACTAAATTACCTCGCATCATCTGTGACCGTCTATCACCTTTTGTTTTGGTTAAACTCGCCCCATGACAGCCTTTACCTTTGCCTAAGAATAACATTTGCAGCATGCTTAGTGCTGACACCCATGGGCACAAACAATCTGCAAATGTTTTCAGGTACTAGGAACATCTTAAGATTCTCTTTAAGATTTCTCTTTATCGTTGATTATTGAACCTGTGCAGAACACATACGCTGGAGTGCATGTATGTACATTAGACACCATGGTCGGCCAAGCGTATACTCTTCCTACTACCGTCTGTACCGCCTTTTATCTGATCAGTGAAATTCTGATCAGTGAAATTCTTATCTGATCAGTGACTCAGTGAAATCTGGTTAACACAGCATATACCGCCGGATATACAGCTAGACGTGAAATATATGCCAATGCAACAGCTATGGTATGAAGCCCCTACCTAGCGTACTCTTTTAAAAACCCAGATTCTAATTTGTCGTAGAATCATGTATGCGCCAATGTGAGGAGCTGAGTGTGTGACAGACACCACCGAGCCACCTTCTGGGCCATGGGAATAAGAGACTACAAGCGGTCTCAGTCTTTCCCATCCTTTGTGTCGCAGATGTGTTTCTGCCACATTTCATTGTGCTGAAATGGCTCACGACAACAGCTGTAATATTCTTTTCGTGAATCTTTTCAAGTGCTGAATACCACGCATTTTTAATGCAAGAGGCGCATGCTCACAAGACTTTTGTTAGATGTGTAGAATTACGGATGGCCGAGCGGTAGGAAGTGACTACCACGAACAGGAGTAGGCCATCAGGCCCGCGAAAGGCATGGGAACATGCCGAGCCGTTTGCCCAGAACTAACTGTGTTTATTTTCACAAGCCGGCCTCTCACGCGCTGTGCCAGGCTTGCACAGATGAACACAAAACTATCAGCGCCACGTGGGGGCGCTGCACATGAGCTAACTTTGTAACTCACCTCCCTTCTTAGGAGGGATACTATGGGGGAGTACCTATTCACTGGTTTCCTAGTCCTCGTGCCACGTCGCAACTTCGGTGGGCTAAGCGTAGGCACGACAGAGTCGCTGTTCATGTGCACACCCCCGTTGAGTACACTCCCGTCACTGTCCATGGCACAGCTACTTTTAGAGAAGCTATTTACCGGTGGCTATTCCTGATGAGGCACTTCTAGAACAGCTGGTGCATGGAGAGGCGGCGGCTCCAGCTGTGGTGGAGCTGCAGCGATAGCAGTAAGAGGAGGGGTCAGAAGTGTTTCCATCGGCACAAGTCACAAGTGGTCGCTGTGTCGGTTTCCCAAGGTCCCAATCTTCAAAATGAGCATGGGCTGATGACGGACTGACGTCGAAAACACTGGCATGCACCCAAGGTGTACCCCTGCGGAAGTTTCGCGCATACGCGTCAGCATCTGGCTGCAGTAATGGAGCCTGCCGAGACCTACTGTCGGATTACAACTTCAGCTTGAGTTGATTTAGAAGTACAGATGTAACAGGCTTGGCCTCAGGACATGCAACGGAGTCCAAGATTCTTCCCGTCAAGAGCTCACAACGGTGGCCGACCTGTAACGTCTCGTGGTGTGGTCCTGTAGTGGAATAGGAACCTGGAGATCGGCGTTTGGAAGTTCCCAGAGCCAGACTTCTTGAGTTTGTTCTTTACAGTTTGTACAACTCGTTCAGCTGCACCCTTTGAGGCAGTGTGATACGGCGGTGCGAGCATGAGGCTTATCCCATTTCGAGTTAAGAAATCAAGGTACTGGGCACTGGTGAAGGCAGGACCGTTGTCGGAAACTATGACGTCAGGCAGGCCAGGCTGGCCGAATGCAATTCTCAAGGCAAAAATGGTAGCTTCTGCAAATGTGGAGGACACAGGAAAGACATCTATTCAGTTTGAGAACGCATCCACAATAACCAAGAACGTGTTACCTTGGAATGGTCCCCCGAAGTCAATGTGAAGCCTTGACCAGGGTCGCTGTGGGAAAGTCCACGCCGTCTGCTGAACCAACTTTGCAGCTCGATGTTCTGTCTGGCACGTAGCGCAGTTCTTCACACTGTTGTCAATGTCCTTGTCAATGCCTGGCCAGCGAACATGGGTCATGGCAATCATCTTGCTCTTCTCGATACCCGGGTGGCTGGTATTAAGAACGCCGAGAAATTGGGCCTGCAATGATTTTGGAATCATGACTCTTGATCCTCAAAACAGGCAAGCCTCATGGAGACTGAGGTCTGAGCTTATGATGTTGAAGGGCTTCCACTCTGGCCCCACTGGAAGGCTTTCTCCTTTCAGAACAGAAATAACAACACAACACAGAACTGAATCATTTCTTGTGGCTTGAGCCACAACACCACGTGAAGGAAGTCACGGATATCCTTCCTCCAGCAAGATTTCAGCCCGTCGTGGTAATGCAGTGGTGTCAGTTGGCAGAGGTAGTCTACTATAAGCATCAGCATGGCCGAGCTCTTTTCCAGGCTTGTATACAAGTTCGTACTCGTAAGCAGAAAGCTTCAGAGCCCAGATGACCACTCGAGGCGAAGCTTGCACGGGAACAGGCTTGTTGGCGCCCAGCAGTCCAAGAAGTGGCTCATGGTGAGTGTGTGCTTCGAATGAGATGTCCCACAAGTACTGGTGAAACCAATCCTCGCCAAACACTAAAGCCAATGCTTCCTTGTCGAGTTGATTGTAGCTTTCTTTGACAAGCTTCTCGAGGCAAAAGCAATGGGATGTTCCCGGCCATCAGCATCTTTGTGTGCCAGGACTGAACCTATACCATAAGGCGATGCATCGCAGCTAAGGCGAACAGACCTGGCAGGGTAGAAATGCACAAGAACTGCAGCTGATGTCACCAAGTGGTTGCAGGCAGTAAATACATCTTGTTGTTCTTGTCCCCACTCCTACTTCTTTTCCTTCACAAAGAAGCGAGTACAGTGGACGAACGAGTGAAGAAAGTTTGGGTAAGAAGCGCCTGTAGAAGTTGACAAGTGACTACCGCGAACAGGAATAGGCCATCAGGCCCGTGAAAGGCATGATAACATGCCGAGCCGTTTGCCCAGAACAAACTGTGTTTATTCTCACAAACCGCCACTCGCCGCAGTGCCAGGCTAGCTCGGCTGAACACAAAACTATCAGCGGCACGTGGGGGCGCTGCACATGAGCTAACATTGTAACACCTTTCCTGCACAAAAACGTATCCTGGGTGAAAAAAATGTGGCTCCAATCAACGCTGTGAAAGTGGTTGGAAAGCAAAGCCGTAAACGACCCCCATAACAATTTAAGATGCGACGTCACTTGAATTCACACACGTGGCTATAGAAAGATATAGAAAGAGTAGAACAAGAGATTCTACCAGCCTTTACCTGGTATTCGCGCGGGCGCCGTCCCAAACACAGCAGCGGCGGACCCCGCCGTTTAGCCCGGCCGTGCGTGGGAAGATTGGAAACAGGAAGGAGCGTGCTTTGAAGAGTGAGACAGCGGAACCTAGCCATCCTCATACGCTAGCTCGGGGCGGCTACACCACCGCGCGAACCAAGCGCAGACACCGAAACAATCCAGCATGTGAGATTAGTGATTTCTATTTATAAAGATTTAAACTGAATAGTTTCCTAAGTCTGAGAATTACGAGAATCCTGACGTAACTTTTATAATCGCTATTTATCAGAAACTTTGTATTTTGTAACACCTGTTAAAACAACCGAATTGGTATTCAGCAATTTAGAAAACGCAGTCGCATAGGTGACAAGCAGCGCGCAAAACGTGGCGTTTCTCTAGTGGCAAGATGTCTGTGTGTTCTCTTTACATTTTTTTCCCGCACTGCAAACCAATCGCTCAAGTATGTTTGCCTTAAGACCACCTAATTCCGTCGGGTCCGGGTTCCCCAGGAGGTGCTGTCGAACAACTTATTCAAGCCGTGCGAAGTAAGCGCGCAATGGACGTAAAGCTGCGCCGAAACAGGCCCAACATCATTGCTAAAGCAGACGACAAAAACGACAAAGCCGTCACGCCCGCCAAGGTGAGCACGGGGGACACTGGGTCATAGCGCCCTATCCCCGCGCCATCTACACTGTGTCCTGTGAGTGAAAAGCGCTTTCCACCTCCCCAGTAACTTTGGGAGTTTCTTGTCCGCACGCCACGAAATAACCGAAGGCTGGTAGAGGTAAAAAGCTTTGCCTTAATATTTTAAGCTACAATTTAGTTCACTCGAAAATAAACAAGAAATTGCGTCAAATTGGCCGATTTTCACTAGTCTTCTTCGCTAATATTCTTGAAGGGGAAACTAATGTACTGGGTTGTATGCGGTAAATCTGTAGGAACACCAAAGATTACCTTTCCTAGCTATTCTTCGTTTGTACAACAAGTTTAACAGAACTTATTGCTGAGTGAGTCGGTTCATACTTCAAGAAAAAAGAAAGCGTGGCGCTAAACACTAGTGGGCGAAAGCAAGATATGCACGGCCGCAGGCGCCCGTATATGTCGTATCTTGTCTTCGTCAGAGTACGTTTGGTTGCCTTTTTTTCGTCAGCTACAAATTTCACCGTGGCATATTACCCGCTCAGTCATACGTTCCTTCGACTCCGGCATGACCAACGTTAGGTACCATCACGCACTACCTGCTCTTTCAGAAAACACGCAGTTGCCAAGGCTCACGGCTAACACAGAACAGAGGCGGCTTTCGGCTACCTCGTAGCTAGTAGACATGTTAATGCGTAGAGAAGAAAGCAAATTGAAAAAACCGCTGAATAATTTAATTGCCATGCCAAGTCCAAGACACAAGCTGGGGTCTTCCCATACCCCCCTCCCCCAACGACATGGATTCCCAGGTGTAGTCTCCTCTCCAATATACTTACTAAGAAACTCTGGTTTGAGAACCTGGCTTTCATTGTTTGTGCCCTTTTGTAGTACCGTGACACATTTTGGCGCCGGCATTGGTTCTGGGGGCAGGGGCGCTTTGGGTGATGGCGCAAGTTTCAGGAGCGGCGGGACACCATATCTTCGGATGCCACGTTTAATGACGCCCCCCCCCCCCCTAAAACAGTTTTTACTGTGCAGGCGCGGCACATGCTAAAATCACGTATCTGTCTCGTGTCGGCTGTATTATATGGTCCTCCTATCCACAATCGACTTTCTGCTCTGCCGTATTCTAGGTTCTGGCGAGCCGTAGTATCTGCCTGCAGGAGTAGTAGTTTTCTGCCAGCAGCGGTGACGTACTTCCGCGGACGGTTGACGATGACGGCCGATAGTTGACGGCTAGCAGCACGAAGAAATCGACAAATGAGCCTAATAGCGCTATTACCTTAAAAACTAAAGCCATCGGACAGTTTATTTGGACGAAACCTTGCGAGCAGGAAACTAGGCGGCGAACATCAATTAAAACAGCGCTTGAAAAACCTCTGTGGGGGAGGTTTTGTGACGAAGTAATATCTGAACGTTTCCATACCCTACCTAGTTGGACAACAAGCCCACATTAAGAGCAACCCTAAAAAAATTCCCCCGCATTTCCCCGAGGGAGAGAATGTGAAAGTGCGAATGCACGGTTGTCGGCCCGCTTGCGGCGCTTGCGCTCGGCCCCCGCAGCCCACCGCCTCGCCGCCTTCTCTTCCATCTCTTCCATCGGGTTTGTAGTATCACGTGTACACCACGCAGTTATCAAGCCGCCATAACGCCGCTGAGTCGCCAACGCACGCCGCTGACGACGTAGTTTGAATGCGTTAAAGATATAAGGCGCGTCACTAACACTGATATCAGCGTCGCGTCCGTGGCTTGGTCGGTAGAGCGTCGCGCTGCGGCCGCAAAGTCCTCGGATCGAAACCTGGCGCCGGATGCTGTTTCTTTTTTAAATATAGAGGAGCACTGCGGACGCCGCCGCCGCCGCCGGCGGTGGATGGTTTGGGGTCGCTTATAAAGTGCATTCGCACTTAAAAGATGCAAATTTTGGCTGGGATGGAAATCATACACATGATTCTGGGATGAGAGTCCAGTACGCAACCCCAACTCCAGTGCCTTTTATGGTTCCAGGTGAAGGTGGGCCTTCTAAATGCGTTGTGCCTTTTTACTTCCAAAGCGAGGGCAACTGATAGATGCAGCTAAATATTAAGTGATTTTGACACTGCTTGGCATGCAACGAGGGTCAAGATTACTGTAGTAACCACAGCGTGAAAATGCATAATCGCATGACGACATACCAACTAGGTGGATTCGCTAGGGACGACTACAGCTGCCATCACAAGCAGACGACTGTTCCACCAAATAGGGTTTGGCTGCGAACTTCACATACCCGCCCACAATTCTCATGTTCCCACTCAGATAGTGGACCAATGACGACGATGACCGCTGTTGTCAGAAGCTCATCCTCCACTCCTGTAACGATGGTTAGAAGTAAAACGTAAACTCTGTTTATTTAAAAGACGAACTTTTGCGCACAAGCATTCAGCTCGTGCTGGCATCAAACGTTCCATCGTCTTCTTCCTGATTCTCGCCGTTTGGAGACCACTCCTCGTCCTCTTCCTTGCCTTCGAGCAGCGCCTGATGGCCAAAGGGGAACGTACACCACAATGGACACGGCGGCAAGTTCACACTGTACCAGAGGAGTTGCTGCATTGCTTCCCCTCCGGGGTGGCAATGCAGGGAGTGGATGTTCATTGGCGCCTTTGGCCTTCAACAACCGAATGCTTTCGGCCCAAACGCACACCTGCCATTTTCCAGCAACCCTAACCATGTCCTTCTGCTGTCTCCTGTTGTGCCACCTGCTTGCCTTAGGCCAGACAATCACAATACTTATATCTAATTTCGGCAATGACCCCTCCGGTACCGGGGCGAAGCAAGTGAAGCTTATTCCGTCAAGCTCAGGCCTCACCGTCGTCTCTGCCGACCGAGAGTTCAACGACAACCTCAAGAAGGCCATTGCTTCACACATGCAAATCAAACCTGCTCTCAAGGTTTCCCGCCCCCCCCCCCCCTCCCCACACCTGCACCTACCGTAATTCAAAATCCCTCGCATTCTCCGTGGAATCCGAAGACGGCTTCCGTCATCGGACACATTTAAGAGACCGCACGGAGAACAATGTGCACATCACCGAGGTATCACCGGCGGCGTATGACTTGCTTAAAAATTGGGACTGACTCCTCATAGGCTGGATCTCCTGCCCCATCATAAAAATTTCCACGCCACCGCCTGCCAGAAGTGCTGTTCTTATGACCATATGT
Organism: Haemaphysalis longicornis; assembly: GCA_013339765.2. Taxonomy (NCBI): domain Eukaryota; kingdom Metazoa; phylum Arthropoda; class Arachnida; order Ixodida; family Ixodidae; genus Haemaphysalis; species Haemaphysalis longicornis. The sequence continues at coordinate 93,059,730 of CM023451.1, forward strand.
CCGACCGCTGTCAAACGATCGCGTCACGTTCCCGTATTGTGCAGAGGCGCACTCAGCAGTTGCCTGCAAACTTGAAAACAAGACTAACGTAGTGGGCAGGGAGTGTCGTGCGGCTGAAAAAAGATTTGCTCATACTTTTAATGCACCATATTGCGAAGTCTGGACTACGCGCATCGCCCCGACTTCGAGTGAACACAATCTATAAGGAAATTCTGCCGGACTCTCCCCGTCTGCGTAGCTTTTCAGAAACATGGCATCGCCCAAGTATTCATAGGCCGATCTGGATCACACGCGCAGCGCCAGCATGTGTCTTGTGTACTGAAGCCCAAAAAATTGACTTTGCAGTTTGTGACCCGTGCGTTCGAGGGGAACTAGTACCGGAAGATCCTCATCGGCTGTTTAAATTCGACCATGGTCAACCCCCCCCTTCCCCCCCCCCCCCCCCGGTGCATGGTTTTCTCTAACCCCTCAGTGGCTAAGGCGTTGCGCTACTGAGAACGAGGTCGCGGATTCGATTCCCGGCCGCGGCGGCCGCTTTTCTGATGGAGGTGAAAAGCAAAAACGCCCGTGTTTACGAGATTTCGGCGCACGATAAAGATCCCCAGGTGGTCAAAATTAATCCGGAGCCCTCCACTACGGCGGGCCTCATCGCCTGCGTTGCGTCGGCGCGTTAAACCCTACAATCAATCATCAGTCTCTCACCGATCTTTGGACATCTTTCCTATTCACGTGTCACCATTAATCATCGCCCTTGCGTTGAGTGTGCCTGGCATTTCCATACTTTGGATAGAACTATGCACCGCTCCATCAGTGGTTCTGGATTGTATTAACACGTCTATAGCGTCAATATAAGGCAGTCAAAATTGTGACAATGTGGTCATTGCGGGCGATTTTAATGAGAGGAACGTGTGTGGGGATTCAGGGAACACACGGGGGCAACAGTTGGCGCAGTTCATTAGCGCGGGGCAATATGACCGGAATTCCCTGTCTATGTTCGTCACTACCTACACAGAAATGTGGATAGTCGTCATATTGACTGCCGGACCAGTCAGGTCTTCTGGGGTTTTCTTAACAATTCTGGACACCCGAACCCTGTCTGTTTTTCGTTTCAGTGTCTTTGATATAGAAGCTGTCCCAATAGAGCGAACAAAGCGGCTAACCGAAGTTTATGAGTCTCGCTTAGGCTAATTGCTACAGGATTCCTGGTTCCACGCTGTGTTCTACTGGCATGGCGTCTCCGGAGAGTATGGAGGGCATAATGTGTTTTATGCGAAGGTTGACTGCCTCCACTAACAATTGGAGCGGCTGTCAGAACTTCAGAGGCGAAATGCTTGGTGGACCCATGAACTGGTTCGGGAACGACCGTCTGTGAGAGCAATGCGGCGGAGTTTCCAGATATGTCGTGATCCCCTCCTGCCTGCCGATCTCAGATTTTGGTACTACAAGTAACTCGCTGAGTACAAAAGGCATGTCGAGTCCGCAAAAGATGAAGCCGTCAAGAGGTGGTGCCCTTCAAAATTGCTTTTCAAAAGCTTTCCCCTCCTTCCGTACTGCCCCCGCTTAACTCCTGTGACACCTCATCTACATCATCCACTTTGCAATCGGTAGCGTTACTGCTACAAAACCATCTGCCAAGCGATGATTCTGAAGCCGATACACTTGCTCATCGGGCTATATGGACGCTGATACACCGGACAGCATACGCACAAACAACAAGGGACCACGAATTTACTATGAATGAACTCCAGCTAGCTATTAGAGTTTTACCGCGCGTGGACCTGATGGCATGACGGCCAGTATGTTGGAACGTCTTGTTAGGCATGCTTCCCCGTTTTTGCTGTGGTGTTTAATGCGTGTTTATGGCTTGGCGATTTGACCTCAATATGGGAAGAAGCGAAGGTTTTGTTCTACTGAAACCAAACTGGCCACGACGTGGCCCCTGTTTATACCGCACCATTTGCATTTCATCTCTACTCAGTAAGCTACTGGAACGTACGCTGAATTGTCCACTTTCATTCTTCCTGCACACGTACAGCACACTGCACGAACATCAGTATGGTTTCGCTCAGGAACAGACTGCAACATTGGCGATGCACACCTTGTGCTCGCATCTCCAGGCTGGCCGTGATGAGGGATCGTTGGCTCTGCTCATTTCATTGGACTTTACGAGCGTTTGACTCCATTTCGCACCCGTTCTTGCTTTAATTCCTGCCAGCACACCACTGCCCTTCGAACATTTAGCGCTTGCTTCAATCATTCTTACATGGAACGCCGGTGCTATACAGAAGTCACTCGGTAAGTGTGCGTGTTCGGACGACGATGGGCAGCCCGCAGGGCTCACCTTTGAGCCTGCTATTGTGGAACATCGCGATTCGTGATCTACTGTTCCTTCCTGTGCCAATTAAGGTGCATATTGAGGCCTACGCTAACGATGGACATCGTAATCAAGGGAAGTACACGGCGGGCGCTTGAGAACCCCTCCAACGAGACTCTAGATAGAACATTAAATTGGACGCATGCTGCGAAGTTAATATTGAACCCCACCAAGTGTACATGCCTGCTGGTGTCTAGGAGACAAAGAGGTGCGCAGCGGAAGCTGACCATTGATCTGTGCGGCACGACTCTGCGGCAAGTAACTGAGGTGAGGCTCTTGTTCGATAGTCACTTGACCTTTGTCGCCCACACGAATCATTGGCGGAACCGCATTGAAAGGATGTCCGCCACCTTCATCGATTTTGCATGGCTTCATTCCTTTCTGGACTGCAGTCACCTTGGCCTTCTTTACCACACACCAATCCTGCCGACTAACTTATGCCGCAGCGGCATGGTGGGGCGGCCTCCAACACCATTTTTATAATGCGACAATTCACTCCTTGATGCGTTCGTCACTGTTTGTAATCACCTGAGCTTACACCACAACCAGAACCGCGGCGCTGGAAGTACTGGAAAACTACCTTCCCCGGTCGATCGTCTTGGACATCGAAACAGGTCATTTGGACTTGTTTCTCCTGCGACGGTCCATTGAGCTGCATGGAACACGCGTTTCCCCAGGCGAGGTGGAACATCCTGTTCTTTGGGCCTGCTGCCATCCCGCTCTGTGCTTGGCCATTGCCCACCGCAAGACAGACTACGGTATAGCTGGAAGGGTAATGTTGAGCCCTGGCTTACATGCGTACACGAATGGTTATTTTACCACGACAGCTGCGGGTGCAGCGTTCGTAGTGTTCAGCTCGCCGGGTGAACTTTTGGTGCCGGAAAGATTTCTAATTTTTAACCGACCCGCTCTCATGGTGCAGAAGCTATTGCGTTACACCATTAGTTCCTCTACCTCAACACAAACAAGCCCTCCTATCCCGTTTTCATTTATTGCCCCTGTCTGTACCTATTTTGCGTATTTAGGAGATCCCTTCAGCACCTCAGAAACAGTTCACGAAATTAAAGTCAGCTGTCAATCACTGCTTCTTCCGTTCCAGTCTTCCACTTACACGTCCCCAGCCACTCCAGGGTGTGGGGCAACGAGCTCGCCGATTTCGTCGCTACAAGTACGGCAACCAGGGTTGAAGAAGCGGGAGGGGCTTCGAAGCGAGTTGTAAGAGCACGGCACTTAAAGGCAGGTCGGTTGGAGTGGCAGTGTAGGTGGAGCTCCGACAACACAGACGCCGAGTTCTTTGGATAGGTACCAAGTGTACTGGGGATGCCTCCATTCTTTCTCCGCCCCAAAGACTCGCCCAACTTTTAACCGGACAGGTACGTTTTCCTTATTATTTCCACGGGCTTGATCTGCTGCACATTAACGTGCTTCTGCGGACATAGTGCTCCTTCCGTCAGTCACTATCTCCTGGATTGTGCAAAAGCAGTTCCCCTTGTGTCCCGATCAAGACGCGTCGTTCGTTTCCCACTGGAACCTCGTTATTTGCATCAAGCACTCGACAAACCTGAAATAGCGGAAATTATATTCGGACTGCTGGAGTTTGTTGGTAATAGCATGTCGGACATTTCGCGGCCGTGAATCTGGCATTCAGGTAGGCCATAGATGTATCATCTGCACACGACACCTGCCTTCACCTACGACCTTTTAGTGAAGCCTCGAGGCAAAGCCTGTGCTGTTGAGTCAACTCATGTTCTTCTAGAACTTTTGTGACGTTCGTGGGGTTGCTGTGTCTGTATGGTCATCCACTGCGTCGTTCTTCTGTGCGCTGCTCTTCAGTGCTGTGCTCCTGCTGCCATGTTATCAAGCAGTGTGTGCCGTTCGCTATTTGAAAGTGGTGTTACCGTGCGTTCGAGTGGGCACGGCAGGATCGGTGACCCTCTCGTGTTCGAGTGGCATGCTTTAAGGTATTTTAGTATGCGGTACAGTCATGTTCCGTGCACGTGTGGATGGACAGGTGGACATACGTGGCCGTGTGAGTGCGAATTGGCGGGACTGCTATGAAGTGGCCGAAAGTGAACCAATATGTGGGGGTATTTATTTTGCATTCTACAAAAATTAGCTTTTTCTGCAATAATATTGTTCGGTTATAACGCCTGTTCATTTATTATTGATTGGCCGCAACGCTGCCATAGCGTTGCTGGAGCAGGTGTTGTTCGCAAGGTTATTCCTACTTTTTGGAGCAGGGAACATGAAAAAAATTAGAATAATTGGTCAATTCGCTCAGGCTCGTAACCAACCAAATTCTCACAAGCCGACAGAGTGGGACTGGCGACTGACGACGAAAGGTGCTCTCAAAGTTCGCAGTGAAATCACCAGTTACTATTGGCACCACTTTGCCACAGGTCATCAAAGTAATGGAAGAATAAAAAAGCAGTGATGGCATGCAAGCGGCGTTATACACTACAGAACACTGTATAGGCCTGCCTCGGCAAGCAATTCCAACAGCTGCTTGTAGAGAGGACCTTCCTTCCATTCGACATAAGTGCTTTTGCATTCCGAACTCATAACGAGTGCTTATAGGTGTCTTCAGACTTTTTCTGCTCTCATTTACGACGTATAGGCGTGCACACGTGAGTACATTTAAGCATGCAACAATAGGGATGGCAGTTCCAAATCATCCTCGTGGTGTAAGCAGCTAAGATCATGTTGCCTGTTAAAATGCATTTTATTTGTCAGTCTATTCGTCTTTCGTAATTTGGGGTTCTCAGAGTGCATTTCGGGTAAGGGAACCTCATCTTAAGACGAACAGCTGCGCATGGCTTTAAGTAATTTTCTTTTAATTCTCTTTGTTTTGATGTGACAAGGTGTCCGTCCCCCCGCAAATAGGAAACGTTAACGTACTCCTGCTGAAGTCTTCGCATCAAACACTATACTCAAAGCATTTCTAACTACTGACGTATTTGTTGAGGATTAAAAAAATTCGGCCTTTTAAGAAAGTCGAATCCATGTAGTTACATTGTGCAGTTACAACTACATATAGACAAGGTGTTGAACCTCCACCAAACCAACAGCAGTATCACTATTTTTGCTTTCACTGAACGCTGTGGGGTATCGTGGGGTTCTTCGTGGCGACCTAGCCAGTACTCCGGCGTAGGCCACCACGCTAGCTCCCGGCGTGTCAACCACACGGGATCCCGAGCTTACGGCAGCTCAGCGAAGTTCGCCGATACGAAGACGCAGTAGACAGTAGTGCCGAAGCACTGCTTTTTATTTGGGGACTCCCAAAGCATGCGAGCACAAGGCTCGACGGCGTTCACGAATCACGCCGTCCGGGTCGTGACCGAGAACGGGAGGCAGGCACTCACGGCGCGCGACAAACAGTTCCCACCTGAGATACGTGTATCCACCACCGCTGCGCTCTTCAACCGATCTTGGCCCGACCGGGCCTCCGGTGAGATTCTCCCAGTCTTCGGCGCGCACACGCTCGCTCCATCCGTGCGTCTATGTTCCGCACGGGCCGGTGGTGGCATCTCTTGGGGGACGCCGACGAACCAGTGGAGCGCCGGACCGGTTTCAGCGCAAAGCATCTCTCCTGAAGCGCGCGCCCGCACGCGATCGCGGGCCGCGGTTCTCCACGATTCCCACACCGCAAACCCAAATTATTTTTCGAGCATGCTGATTCCGAACTGGAACTGAACCAAAAATTGTGGCGGGCGATTACGGTACTCCCTAATGCAAAATTTGTAGGCAGCAAAACTGAGCCCCAGGAAGCGAACGCACATCATCGCTTAGGCAGCACTCACTCGTTGGTGCTCTCGATGGCAGCGAATGTGAGCCTGTGCGTAGGCGGCGTTAAGTGCGTTTCAGGAAGGGACCGAGAACCGCGTTGTAGGAAGTCAACGCACATCATCGTCACGTGCACGCCTCCCTCTCACCCTTACGCCAAGCGTAGCATAGACCAGCCTCTCGTGGGGTCCCAGCATACTTCCCTCCCCCAAACACTTTCGCCGCACTTCTTCAGCAGTTTTCTTTCAGTCGTAGCTCGCTCGGTTAGCCCTCATTCACAGCCGTCACCTCCTCCGTCATGTCACCGTCAAGTGAAGAAACCGCGACGGAGATGTAAACGGATTAGCGTTCGTACTGGAGCTCTCCGTCAGTGTACAAGGTCGTCTGCCATGTGATCAGTTTAGCCTAGAATTGAGCGTCCTTAATCTGAAAAGTAAAAACAATGGCTCACATGTTTACGTCAGCTCGCTATTCGCTAAATTTAGCCGTAAAAGTTTGTTTCCAGATTCACTGGTTTACCATGGAGCGTGGTCACGTCGAGTTGACGGAACGGAAACGTAGAGCTCGGCTTCCCGTCACCGTCGCACCGTTTTAGTTGAGACATCGGCCGATAAAGCGTCACCCATGACGGAAGACGGTAACGTGACGTGGTGAAAAACGACTGTGTGAATTGGGGCTTACAACGCTATCGCCGCGCCCGCCACCGTAGCCATCGACGCCGCCAAACTGCTGTAGCCGCGGCCACATTGTGCTCCGCACTAAACCGCGCGAGTTTGTACGACTGACGATTTCACCGTCACCCTTGTTGATAGCGGTTCACAATAAAGAGCAAGCAGTAGGGCTGCTGATAAGTGAGTTGCAGCAAGGAGTTCCCAGGTAAAGGCTGGTTATTACCTACGGGCCACAGAATCGTAATTACAGTGAAAACCGTTGTAACACGGGCACTCGTGGTTGAGGACTCACCGATATTCGGGACTGCGCCTTTGCAGTGTTGAAGTCGCTGGGTATAACTAGGTTCAACAAGGCATAATTTTTCCTCCTCCAAAGGACCGAACGGGCGATGTGATTTCTTAAGGCCTGTCTGTCAGGAAATGAACGTATCCCGAGGACGTACTTTGGATTACTGCTTAAATCAAATGATACTGAAAAAGAATGATGGTGTCCACTGCAAAGACTTGACACTTCGCGCACAGTCTAAAAATCTGGACATTTTCACATCGAAAAAAAAAACTGCATGTGGTTTGGTTAACGGCCAGCACACTGGGTATATCAACCCTCCCTACTCTCCCTTAGACCCTCTTCCGTAGTGGATCTTAATGATTCCATACCGGCTGCTGCTTTACAATACTGCACTGCAGTCATACTTACTCGTAAGTGGAAGTAATGTCTATTATTGTATTGCTATTGCTGATGACTAGAGACAAGAATTAAGTCAAATGCCTATTTTTTCTTGCACTTCTATCGTCCTGGTTTGATATATGACCATGAATTAGAGGTAAGAACGGGTTTTATGGTCCTTTTATAGTCCCTGTGAATGCCCAATTTCAAAATTGGCGCCTGTGTTTAAAGTAGTGTTGCATGTACTGTTTGGAACGCCACGGCGTTCAACCTAGTCCACTAGTTCAACCTACTCCCGGAAAACAATCGCTATAGCACCAATAGAATGAGGCACTCATTGTAATGACAAGAGGTCAATAATAAATGCAAAAATCTGGAGATAGTGGCAGTTTGCTATTGTTTTCACAAATTCCCAGTGACCCTTAGAATGCGTTCCGCGTGCTCTCTAAAGAGATTTATTCAAGCATGTACGGTCGCATTCTCATTTCTAGAAGCATACTCAAATTCAACTCTATATTCGACGCAATGGTTGAGCATCGAACCCGCTTTTCTTAGAAGATCATTCTTACATTCGAAAGCCAACGGCGAAACATCACTGCGCAGCTACAATTCCTTACGAATTAAAATTAACACTGCCTAGAATATCGAACACACGCTTTTCTATCAAAAATTTGTTCGCCTGCTAAATCTGTGGAAAGTGTATTTGGCAATGTTGGGATGCCTTTCGTGAACAATTAGGATAATGTCACTGTTTATGAGAAAATTGCTAGAATTTTCGTGCCTAACAGTCCACATGAAAGAGCATGTTAATTTCTTGATAAACCAATGTCTGTATTGTGTTCTTTTTTGTCTCTTTGTTGTGTGATAATTAAATTTCATCAGGCAGACATAGCGTAGGCCTTTTTAATCAGCGATTTCAGCTTTCAAGCATTCTTTTTCATGACTGTTTCACTATAGGCGACGCTCAAGAAAGCGACAGTGGCCTTTCAACATCATTGTGAGCAGTGCGTTTGTAGAATTAAGCCGAGGGATCGCCATTAGTCAAGCGGTTTTATGGACATTGAACGGCTATGTTCAACTGTTGGTGCTTTTCTGCCATCATGAACAGTAACATCTTTGGTTTTCCAGACGTAATTACGGGTCCCACAAGCCTTCGTTTGAAATTGTTTGCATTTATGTGCAATTTATGTGGCCTTTATGTACGATGTTTAACGCCTAAAACATTGTTTTGCCATCCTATTCTTGGCACCTAGAACGGGATTTTTTATACCTGAAAATCCGGCCTCTGCGGATGACACTTCAAATTAGGGCACCCTGTGTGTTATTAAGCATTCAAATCCGCCTTGTAGTCGATACACGCACTTCGACTCAGCGAGCGTCTTCGAACCGCCTCGCCTTGCTTTGAGGCTCTTCTTGGAACCTAATGCTAGGTGACAAGGTCGTCTTGGTTGCACGAAATTTTGAGCGCCTGCTTGAGGGAACGGGTGCTCCTTACAGGAGTGTCGTCAGAGCATTTTTTATATAAGTATTCTGCTTGCACCAACAATTTGCATTAAAAGCCTAACAAACAGAGGAAACAAATCTGGAGACATTCAGAGAATTGTCTGCTAATGCCTAGAATTCTTGTGCCCCATGTCCAGAGTGTGAGCTCTTTAAAGGCAAGTATGGCTACGAGTAGCGAAACACATGGCATTATTTTATTCTTTGCACGTTTCCTTTTGATTCTTTTTGCAATGATGTAAATATACACCATTACAGCGAAGCTGCAAGGCGTACTACAGAGTTGGTAATTTACGCTATTTTCATAGTATTTTTAGGGTTCTTTTGCGCACTTTCATGTTTGTGCTTCAGTGTCCGCTGGAGACGTACAAGATGCATATTTTTAATCTTGTGGGATCATTTTTTTTTAATTTTCAGTTCTTATTTTTTAATTGTTCAAAATTCTGTTCCACCAATTATCTTCATTTACGCTAATATAACAATTACAAGTGTTACTTTCGCAAAATCTTCATTTTTGTAGAAATTCAGGGCGTTACCCGATTCGCCATTTTATCTATTGTCTAGATGTTTGGCCTAGGTCTCGATGTTTGGTCTAGATGATTGGTGGTTTCAGAAAATACAGTTATGCGTTTAATGAGGCCTACCTCTCCCCGTTCCTTCCTTTTACCTTCCTGTTTGACCGTTCTTCCTCAGTGTCTTCGTTTTCTTCTGCCTACTCTTATCCCCGTTCTCGCTTTTTTCCTTCATCCATTTATCGGTTTCAACAAAGCTGGGGCTGAGTGCTTGCCGCTCGGACTGCTAAGAAGAAGGCTATAAAAATTGCCAAATTTATTTCTGAAATTCAGGATCAAATAAAAAAAATAGGCGTTCGAGGACAGTAATAAAGACCACATCAGGGAGATTCTTTGAACACGGCGGGGTTATTCATTCCACATCACTTTGGTTCACGATGCAGCGAGAAAAGGCCGCAAATGTACGCCACGGCGGAATCGGCTAGAGTAGCTCGCCATGCCGCTCGTAGTAACCTCCATCGGGAGCAAACGAATATGAAGGGAGCTGCGGAAGCAGTTTTACGAGATCAACATGAAAGTTCAACAGCAGATCAACGGAAGGTCAAACTAGGCTTTCGCCTTCTTATTCATAAACAGCTGTAAGCATCTCCCGCATTTTTTTCAAGCGATTTGTAGTCACAAAACTCAACTAGGTTGACTTTCTCTCGTCGCATCTTTTCATGTGGCATCTACACTGCTCACGTTTTGAATAAATACGAACGAACTGAAAGCTGGATTACAGCCCTGGGAACGGTATTTTTTGATGAAGGCTATTTGTTGAAAGAAATCAAAGCCCGCTTGTACAACGACGCAAGCTTGATGTCAGAGCAGAGCTATCTTCGTCTTACTATGCTAAACTCTGCTAGCGCCATATAAGTCATATAGACAAATTTATTCTGTGTATAATTTATATTGCGCTGGTCAGCAGAACACCAAATCAAACACACAGTACATTCCATGCGCTTCATTTGTACAGTTCATTTTCAGTATTGCTATACTTCATCGTACACCGCCGCCAAGTCTTCGTCGAGCGATATTCTCGCCTGGCAGCGCTGCGTGCTTCATGATAAGCTGCCCCTTCTTTGGCCATCCGAATTTTCTTAGGTCGTCCCATCCCCCATGTGCGCACCCACGACCGGGCTAGAGCGGCGATGTGCTCACCACAGCGCACACCGCCGGTCTAGCCCGGTCATGGCGCAGCAGAGAATCAGAGAGAATTCTGCCACCAGCACCGCGGCGCTTCAAGTTTGAGCGCTGGTGGTTTGTCCTAGCAAAGTGGAGAGAATGATTCAGGAGTAGACGACAGTAGTTCTCTCGGCGACGCTGTTTGCTCAAAGGTTGACTGGTCCCTGCTCTCAGCATTTTTGTTTTCTTTTTCCGAGCTCCTGACGTGGCACAAGCCCACGCAGAAGCCTGGACGGCGCCGGGCGCTCCTCACAAGACGCACGCTCACTTGCGCACGGTATTTTCTTGGTATTTCGTCCGTTTAGAGACGACGCAACCAAAAGTTGAAAGCTCTGCTGTTAAAATAACTCGTATTTTTGTTGAACTAATCTGCAAGCGTTGCTGCCAAGTGTTTTCTGCAGAGCGGGTTTCTCAATTACGTATTTTAGTAGAATATATGTTGCATAATAATGATATAACGGAAAAATTCCTGCGAAGACGAAACGTTTGAAAGACTACTGTGTAATGTACTCTGAAATTGGCAACCCCTCATACCAGTTCCTTTCAAGCAAGGCTCTTCAAAAAGTTTTCACGTGGTGCGAACAATGACATATAGCTGCAAATTTCGATAAAGCCGTAGTAAATTACCAAGAAAAAAATATTCTGCAAACACAATCTTCCTCACGAAAGTAACACAATATAAGTACCTTGGTTTGTGCATAACCAATAATGCTAATTAGAATAACCAAATTGATTCTGTGATTGCAACCGCAATCAAAAAGCTTTTTCAGTCACCAAGCCCTAAAACTTTCCCCTCGTAACATTCGCTTACTTCCATACAAATTAGCACTTCGCTGAACATTAGAATATTCCGTGTGTTCGGGATCATTACACCACGACAAACACATGCACACTCGATAAAAGCACAAGAGGGGGCCGCGCGCACGTTTTGGGCGCACTCCGGTTACGGAACTGTTAAGACGATCCGAGTTACCGTCTTTACAACACAAATATCTTAGCTCGATTGATGATTTTCTAGCTAATAATCAAGGGGCATTAAAACCAAGATATTGCAGCCAGAATGTCATTTCCAGCAGGGTACGCGACCAGGCAAAGGCAAAATGTCCCATCGCACGCAGTATTGCTTCTTTCCTGGAACCTTACAGGCTGAATAAACTTGATAATATGCAAGTTCTATAGCCACCTTTAGGTTTATTCAAGAACCACCTGAATGTGCCATGTATAACAAATCCGCCCTTATTGTATTTAATTTTGCCTCCTATGATTTGTCACAACCTTCTTCGCCCCAGAGAAGACACGGAACATATTCACCTGCGTTATTTATGATACCGTTGCCAACCTCATAATCCCTGCAGCCCACCTGCTACAGTCCTAGTAGATTTGAAGTATTCACAAATAATATTTATTAATATTCTTTGCTGGTAGACATTGTTAAGTCAGGGCTAACGGCCAGTTCTTGTGTATGTACGCGGTCACAAGTGGTGTGCACAGAGCTCAGTCCTGGGTTACGTTTTATTTTGTGTCCGTAAATTGCGTTGCCACTGCTACGAAATACTCATCACCGGATGACATCAAAATATTTAAGGAAATCCAGGGAGCCTTGGACTGTAAACTATTAGAGAACGATGTGCCCGCCTTTCAATAAACTTGTGGCGAGCACCACAGTGCTCAAAAGCACGAAACGATGTAATGAGGCAAGCACAAGTGCCCACTGACAAGTGTTTATTAGGAAATGCAAATAATATATACAAGCAAGTTGGCACACGCACAGAGGGACAACAAAAGGCTGACGCTGTTATGCATGCGATAATGAGCTAAAAAGACAAATCACAGGACAAGGCATGTACAGAAGGGCTGACATGTCACATGAGCATATAGCCGACTATCTTGGCTTTTTTACGTGGAGCGTAATCGAAGTCTGGCTTACGCAGTCATCTTTCTCAATGTTGATCTCCCTAACCATCCCATTTCTATGCTCGAAGAGCAACTCTGTATCCCCGAAACGAGTTTTGCACCCGTGCCTTTTTACAATTTGCCGACAAATTGGCATACGTGAGATTTTTGAAGCGAAGCTTTTTACATTAACCCCCCCTCCGCCCCCCCCCCGGGGGTTCTGTCGCAGCCGTTGGTGTCTACAGAAAACTGATGCGAACATATAAAAATACTGGCAGCCAGGAATCGAACCTGGAACGAATAGAGAAACGGAGCAAGAGCCCGTTGTCAAACCGATTGAGCTGCGAGCCCACGCGAAGACGGGAGAAACATACGCTGCATTCACCAAGCACATCCTCGGGGTTACCCCCTGCTTTCACGCTGAATGATACGTGTTAGCGTAACGCGACTTTTTGCGTTGCCGTGCGCTGCACCCACAGCACGTGTAGTGGCCGTGTGCGCGCCTGGCGGATGCGCTAGGAGTTTTACCAACTCATAGAATCTCACTTGTTCTCTGACCCGCCGCGGTGGCTCAGTGGCTAAGGCGTTGCGGTGCTGAGCACGAGGTCGCGGGTTCGATTCCCGGCCGCGGCGGCCGCTTTTCCGATGGAGGCGACAAGCAAAAACGCCCGTGTGTACGAGATTTCGGCGCACCATAAAGATCCCCGGGTGGTCAAAATTAATCCGGAGCCCTCCACTACGGCGCGCCTCATCGCCTGCGTTGCGTCGGCGCGTTAAACCCCACAATCAATCAATCAATCAATCACTTGTTCTCTGTCTCTGCCGCTGGTCTTTCCGCCGTATTCGGCGGTGGCTGAGACGGATGAGAGGAGAGATCGTTTAACACCGGGTTTGAGCTTTCTATAATTTTATAACAAGTTTCCACTGTTGTACCTGGGTTCTTGCACCCGGCCGCGTTCCCAAGGAAGACACTGTGCCCTTAAAGCTACCTTTTCTGGGAGTCCTATTCCGTTGACGTCTACTCCCAGTCCCGCCGAGTCCGCCATGTTCTAATCTCGCTCATGTCGCGCCACATCTTCATCCTCACCCGGCACATGTCCATCCCGTGGGATTGTCCCCCGCCGCTATTGCCGGGTTACAACACCACTCATGCAATTCACCAGCACAACTCAACCGACCTCCGTTCATGAGTCATGCATTGATTTAACCTTAGCAAATTATACCTCTTTGATGCAATAAAGGCTTTGGTTAAGTGCATTTCACTTGTATCTAGTTCCACTCCTTGCGGAGGCCACATGTGTGAATTGAAGTGACGTCGCATAAGTTACCGTTGTGGGTGTCGTCTACAGCTTCGGTTTTCAACTACCTTCACAGGGTGGATTGGCCCGCATTTTTTATCGTCTTATATTTAGGCAGCGCCCCGCTTGCCCCTCGTACACTTTTTTACAAGACAGTGGTATCCGGTAAACTACACACATTTTTAAAGACACAAAAGCACGCGTCTCTTGACACCGCGTGTGTTATGGCTGATACCATGTGAACGCTTCTTTTTTTGTTCAGCAACAAACAAAGCCTCCCTGTTTGGTTATTAGCTGGGAATAGGACCTGCACACCATGTCGGGACCCCACAATTTCCTCCTCTCTGCCTTCTTGTGAATGTAGGGCAGGCCAGCTGCCAGTGCATGAAAGGGCATGCCAGTTTTCCACCGTTTTTCTTCTTCGTTCAATAAGTTTTTTTTTTCGGGCTTATTAGGTCGTCTTAAGTACTTACACACAGAAATAATAAACCGAGCGGCCTCAATTCGGCAAACCTGATCACAAATTTTTTTCAGCAAAGTGGTGGCATGATAATTTTACTGCGGGTTAGAGGCTATAGACATGACAATGCCTCTCTTTACTACTTTAGAATGCCCAGACACGTAATTAAAGACAGGTTTCGCCGACCCACTTTTGTACCTCCAGCAGTTGTGGTTTTTCTAAAACGTTATAGTTAGGTCCACAAACTAAGCCGCCTGCTGCTAGGAGTTCTTTCGTGAATTGCAGTCCCTTCAGTTATCTTCAAACGCCTTCAGGATAACTTAAAAATTCAGTGACGAATCAGTCTCAGGCACGAAAATCATCATACCTCCAAGATTGTGATCGAGACCTTTTCTCAGCTGAGAACAAAAAAGCCAAGCACTGCTCGTTGGTAGCAACAATTGATTGATTGATTGATTGTAGGGTTTAACTCGCCGACGCAACGCAACGATGAGGTGGCCGTAGTGGAGGGCTCCGATTAATTTTGACCACCTGGGGATCTTTAACGTGCGCCGAATCTTGTACACGAGCGCTTTTGCTTTTCGCCTCCATCAGAAAAGCGGCCGCCGCGGCCGGGAATCGAACCCGCGACCTCGTGCTCAGCAGCGCAACGCCTTAGCAACTGAGCCACCGCGGCGGGTCTGGTAACAAAAAGAAGCATCCACATGGTGCCAGTCACATGTAGCGTCACCTCATGCAGTGTCAAACAATCATGTGCTTTTGTGCTTGTAAAATCTGTCGTTTACCGCGTACCGCTGTCTTGTAAAATAGTGTACGCGGGGCAGACGGCGCGCAGCTAAATATAAGACTAGGGACGCACTAAGGGACAATCAGAAATCGCACGCATGCAAAATTCCCCACGCATTTTAAAAAGTGTGGATGCAAACCGCGTTTTGGTTCTGAGGTAATGGCTTTCCGTTGTTTTTGTGCCCATCCGCACTTGTGTGTGCACCGACGCGCCTTCATTCTGCCGTTCCAACTCTTTTTCGGCCGAGTGATTGACACGCGTCCGTCCAATAGCGAGTTCAAAGTGCAACTTCTCATAACGGCACCAGCTTCGTTACCAGCAAGCTGCGCAACTTGTGAAACAAGCATCGGTCGTGGCGAGGCGTTTAAAACTTGTGAAAGAGGCGTCGGCGGTGCCCAGGAGTGTAAGTCCTGGCGGAGAAGCGGTGCAGAGTAAATCGTCGCCTCCGGAAGACAAACTCTGGATTCTAGCCACGCACAGCTTCGATCTAACATCTTACGATTTTGTTCGCACCGTCGAAAGGGGAAGAACAGTGTCCGTGTTATTAAAACGCAATGAAAATAGGAGAAGTCGGCGCGTCAGCGCTCACAGGAGAGCGCATGGGCACGAAAACAACGAACAGCCGCAGGCGCGGAACGTGCAGTCGCCAGCGTTGCCATCCGAAATCCATCTCATCACGGAGCTACTTGCCCGTTTGAAACACGGACGTGAGCCAATGCCGATCAGATATAAATTCACTGTAGCAGCACGGCACCATACAAAACCCACCATAGCTATAGCTTCGCTGCATTAATATTTACCGCATGGGAGGGCAGATTTTTTTTTTCTCGGTGTGCGAGCAATCATGCACCAAGATTATAAACAATAGCATGGTGTTAGTAGAACAAAACTGAGAGCATAATAATGTTTCCAGTATAGTGGAGGACAAAACTTTTTCGGCTATATAGATTTATTTAATTATATTATATATATATCAGTTTAACTCGATAAGTACTGGCCTAATCATTGAAGTGCCATTGAGACGCTTGTATGTACTCACAAGAGGCATTTAACTGTGGTATTTTCAGATTAGAACTAATTGCATGTTCATTATTCTAACTGATAAAGAAACCCCGCGAAAGGTGAAAAATATGTCGAGACAGCGCTCCCACGTGCATCATAAACCAGCGCCCTATAATAAGCTGACCGAAAGCACTGCTTTGCCCATCACACGCCCGAAAAGACCGCGAATCACCTTGATAAGTGTATCCTTGGAAGCAGCAGCAACAGCAAGTTCCGCGGGGTGCGTGAAGGAGATAAGGAAGTCGATATTTCTATTTTTTTATATATAAACCTGGGTGTCTGAGATGCAGCCTGTTTGAGGGCATTGCCTTACGATGCACGCGGGAGAGCCCTCAAATATTTTTCTTATTTCGCAGGGTTTTGTTGCCAAAAATGAGCACGCAATTAGTTCTTCACTGAAAATAGTGAAGTTAAATTTCTCTCATGGGTATCTACGACACGTCCATGATTAGGGCAGTTCTTCTCGAGTTAGATAATTAAAATAATCAAATCTCATTATAGAAAAAAAAATTACTGGCCGCTGCTCAACTGTACTGGAAGCGCTATGCACTGGGTTTTGTTCGAGTAACGCAATTGCTATTTTTTAAAGTACGGTGCACGATGGCTGGGATACAATGATTGCAGGGTACTTCAAGGATGCATTTAGGTAATTTTAAAAAATAAGATTTCGGCTCTAAAATTGTTTTTAGGGCGCGAAGAATCAGGGGCCCTGGCGGACGCAATAAAACGAGTCCAAGAGCTATTTATGGTAAAACGTAATTCGTAATTGCTAATTAACCTTTTAATTATTGCAGTTAGGCGAATGGTTGTAATGTGAAAATTGTAGCGGACCATCAGTCAAACCTAAATTCACCATTATAATTGCAAAAATGTTACTGCCCTCAGAACTGTCGGCTGAGTACTTCAGTACTTCCTCCGAGTACTTCGTCCGAGTACGCCCATGTGGGCTGAGTACTTGCTCCGAACGCGCGCTTCTGTACATCAACGGCTGCAAAGCGCCGCAAAGCCATGCCCCCGCATTGACGTCACACGTCAAACGTACTCCGGGCTTAATCACGGCCGGGCTAGAGCGGATACGTGCGTGAGCGCGCCTCCGCTCTAAGAGCGGCGTACGTTTGATGTGCGACGTCAACACGGTGACATGGCTTTCCCGCGCATTGCAGCATAAAGTTTCTGACAATATACACCAGAGAAGAATCTGACGCTAGCGCATATGCAGCTCATATCAGGGCCGTCTGTGCCGTCATGGGCCGTATTTTACATCATGCACTCCCCTTAGTTTCATCGTTGGCTTAGCTTGAAACATTGTAGTGACCGCAAATGTAAATAAAGTGTCACAAAAATGTAAACAATTGTAAACAGTGACCGCAAATGTAAATAAAGTGTCACAAAAATGTAAACAATAGTAAACAGGCTGTTTCAAAGCTGAGGAAAAATGAAGTAAAGCGTATTTTTGCTGGAACAGTTGTGCCTGCTATTCTGCAGGCCATCATGGTAGTTTCGAACGATGTTAATATTTGGGTGTGGTATCCCTTACGCTCTTCGCTCTATATCGCTCCTCTCTTGATGAATTGAAAGGGGCTTATTCAGTTCAATTTTTGCACCTTCGCATTACTCGCGTGACTTCTGGACAACTCACATCTTTCCTTTATCGTTTGTTTCTTGTTCTGTGTGCAACAGCACGGGTGGGAGTTGCGCGCGTTGGGCTTGGTTTCATCTGGCAGGTACTGGAGCTTTTCGGTGCCATTTTGAACGTGCCGCGTTTATCAAGTGCAGAGCACTTTAGGGGCCCGCTTTGTCGTCGTATATTGTCCGGTTTTAACGTCCGCTGTCACACTATCACACGACATCACTCACGTAGACAGGGCCACAGAGCGTCACTCATCAAAGCAGAGGCTTCGAAAAGATACCCGCTTGTCCCTTGACTCAGCCTTCTGGCCAAAAGTTGACAGCATACTTGAACAAGGTGTTTATTTAGTCATAATCATTCGAAACCTCTGAACCGTTCGCACTTGTCATACATGTCCCCATTATTTAAAGCAAAGAAAACTCCAGGTACATTTGAGGCAAACTATATCTAATTCACCGGAAGCCCCCGCGTCCATTTAGATAGGAACGCTCGTTTGGTTGGTTTTTACTATAGTACGCGAAAAAACTGGCCGCGGAAGGCAAAAAACAAGCCGTTCAGAACTACGCAGTAAGGCTCCGGCACGTGCGAGGTGAAAGCAAGCACAGTAAGGATGTAACTCCCGCTCGTGCTGTTCCAGGCAGAGGGCGCGCGAGCACTGCGAAGGTGGGAAATTCAAACTGCGATGGACAAAACCTTTCATCAACAGTGAGAAAGGGAGGGGAAGAGCGTCATGGCTGGTGGGAATAAGTGGATAGTGGCACCACATCCTCTCTTAAATGGAAGAAAAAGAAACGGTTAGGAGAGGCCCTTACCATAGAGTTTCATGTTAATATACCCTAGAGAAAACACTGGCGCTAGTGTCTATGCGAGACGTTGATCGTCTGCTTGCTTGATACACGTGTGATTTTCGAACTTGGCTTGACTCAGCCGTCATCTTGACTTGACTCAAAATACTTTTTTTTTAAATAGAAAAGCTACAACTAATGTTTCTTACTGTATAAATTGTTATTCTTGTAAACAACCTGTACTATGTGTTAATTTTAAATTAAGTTTTAAAGTATTGTTATATCAGACGGGAAAACATTTGAGTTTAACGGAGCCGGCGATGCGGCGGAGAAACGTTTTTTCTTTCGTTTTTTTTTGCGTGTGAGTCGGCTGTGGCAACGTCTTTAGAAGGGCCGCAGCACTGCGTTCAATTTCGTTCTGGAAGTCTACGAGTAGCGGGGCGACGCCAAGTAAGTATACACGGTTTTTGTTCATTTCCACTCACAAGTGTAACTGTTGTCGCCTTACACGATGTAAGGCCGGCATGCTAACGAAATTGTGAAAGGATGCACAGTAACAGCGGATCGTTTACTTTTGTGACATAAACAAGTCATAACGACCAACTCGAACATATCACCTCTGTTTGTCGCTAACACGTAGACAATGTGTTATTGACCGAATAATAATTCGGGTTCTTTGTTGTACTATTCGTGTATTTTTGTATGTATGTCTTGACGCCCTGTAGACCCGTTTCTGTGAGCAAATGTTAATTTTATATGTTGAGAGCGACAAACGTAGGAAACAGGGTATCATATCAGGCTACACAGTGAAAAAATGCTCGTACTTCATTTGTGGTAACCTTTCATAAGACGGCCCGGTCTTGCTAAGAGCGGCAGGCATGCAAATATTCAAACAGGAGCAGGGGCTGCATTTTACGGGAGCTCCTAATTTTGTGAAAATCCCCGCGTAGAATGTTTCTATTGGGTGACCAATAACGCGCATCGATATATCTAAGCACCGTGGGTGTACATTACATGCCCACAGCACTTCTCTCCTGCGATAACTGATCATCACCTATCTAAAGACAAGGCTACCGAGGTGTCACTCCCAGATGTAGCCAGGTACGCATTGGAAAATTTAAGGCACCCTATTTTTTACAGTGCATGCATACATGCCTGCCGTAACGAAAGAACAGTTTGCGAAGGTGTCAAACAGTGTAATATTGCTGATAAGATGGTGCTTGCTTAAATAGAAACTACATTGTGCCTCTCCGGTACCATTTCCATAACACACAGCCTTCATGCATTCATTGTTCCGAATCTGTTCCACAATAGGTCTAATACATTTACGCATTTTGTGAGGTTGTTTAGTCTCGAATACTCCAACTGCTAAAGTCGTGTCTTGTTAAAGCACGACCTTTTGAAACGCTGTTATGTTCCTGTGAGTTCATTGTATGCGTCTTCTCTTTGGTTTAAATAATGACTTCAACGTCAACACGGCAGCATGCAGCTGATCGTAAGTGTGTGTTTTAATAGGAAAGCCAGAGTCGGTTAATATGTTACGTTGCTGGAACCCTTTTTGTAAATAAGCATGTTAGTGTGCTGGCTTTTAAGAGAACATAATTCTGCTCTAAATATTTGTACAAACGCCTTGAAAAACCTTCAATGATGCCATTCATTTCGATACAGGTACCAGCTGTGTCAACAGTGCAAGGAGCAGACCAGCCGGCAACACAAGAAGCTGCAGCAGGCATGCAACCAGTTTCGAAGTCAGGATCATTGGATGGATGATCAGCAGCGCAAGACAAGGCGGGAATGCCGGCAGCCTGGGAAAAACACCAAAGCTCTAGCAAGTGCCACCGTTCAAAAAGCAAAAGGACTCGGGGAGAGGTTGATTGCAGCCTACGATATATAAAGAGTAAAAACAATCCTGTGCATTGAGCTGCACATTTAAGGAAAAAGCAAGTGGACGGAATGCCTTGTAGTGCATGGAAGATGTTTTTTGAATCGTGCTTGTTAGGCACTCAACACCCCCGCACGGGGCACCTTGAGCAATCATGGTGACGGTACTGGCGATACCGCGGACCCCGAGCCCCCAAACATAAGCTGGATCCAACCGTGGCGATGTGTTTATAGGTGGAGGGTTAGAAACCACGAACGGTGGCCGTCGGAGCCCAGGTCAAGCTCCGGCGGATGGGCTCCCTGTCTGTTTACCAGGCAGGGAGCTCCGGGACCTCTCTCGGCAACAGGGTAAACCGAGCGAAGAAAGTACTCCCGTTCCCTGCTTTTATACATGCTTTATGTTTTTTTTCTAAATTTCCCAAACCCAATGATCGGCCCCCTAAAAGGGGTCGCACCGAAGTATCCTAGCCACCCCTTCCGACGACAACAATCCGAAAACCTGATAACTACCCCCATTTCTTGATAATTGAATCTCTTAAACAAGCCAGGCCTATTGCTTCGCAGTCAGTGTTCTTGCTTTCGAAGTTTCTGGAAAGTGTTATAGGTGAATCCTATAAAGCTAAGAAACAAAGAACTGGTTAAATCTTGGTCGAGGCACATAGTGGGCAGCAGGCGACAAAACTCTTGAAGCAGACCCGTATTGCCGATCTTGACATCAAGGTCACGCCCCACCGCAGCCTCAACAGCTCTCAGGGCGTGATCTCGGAGCCAGATCTTGCAAATGAGACCGATGCCGACCTTCTTGAAGGCTTGAGAAGTCAAGGTGTGACAGCAGTCAAGCGCATCACCATTAGAACAGACGATAAGAGAGTACCAACTAAACATATCATCTTGACTTTTGACCGTTCCACTCTTCCTGACCACATCAATGCCGGTTTTATCCGGTGCTCCGTCCGAGCGTACATCCCGAACCCGCGGCGCTGTTTCAAGTGCCAGCGGTTCGGGCATGGTACTAACTCGTGTCGGGGCCAAATAACCTGTGCCAAGTGTGCCCAACATGACCATCCCACAGATAATTGTAGTTCACAACAACTCCTCTGCATTAACTGTCAGGGCCCACACGCGGCGTACTCCAGGAAATGCGAAAAGTTCCAGCTAGAAAAGGAAATAATAAACATCAAGGTCACAGAGAACATCACCTTCCCAGAGGCGCGAAAGAGGTTCGCCTCCTTTCCCCTGGGGAGGTACGCCGACCCAGCTCGGCGGGGTCCGAGCGGCGTCTTCTTTCGGCGGAGACCCAGTACCGAGAGTCGGACTTGGTCCCGCCCCCGCCCCGCCCCCCCCTGGGTTGCCTTTTGCAGCCCAACCCGCCTCCGCACCGCTCGCTGAGCCAGCAGCGGCTTTGGTGGCATCCATGTTCGGTGGGGATGCTGCTGCACCCACCGTTTCCCCCTCTCCACCGGCCCGAAGCACACGCGAGGGCCCGGACGAGATGGAGACGGAGGCAGTCGCAGTGACCCCCTCCACCGCCTCACTGCCTGTGCCATCTGTGGTGCTCCAGACGCCTTCGGCACTGGCAGCGCAGGCAAAGAACACCCGAAAGGGTACCACGTCAAGGGGGCCCAGTCCGCTGGGCACCCCCTTGCCTTCGGATGACGACATGAACGTCGAGCCCTTCCGGCTTTCATCGCAGCGGAAGGAACGGGCTGCGACGTCCAGGTCAGTAGAGAAGGCCAGAAAACCCCTTCCAAGAGTCCAAGCCCCGAAAGACCCTACATAAATAGTCATACTCCAGTAGCTCTGAACACATAATAATGGGAAGAGAAAATATTGTTCAATGGAACTGCAGAGGCCTTCTGAACAATCTTGACGACGTATATGAGATTCTGCATGCCAATCAGCCAAGTATGATGTGTGTCCAGGAAACACATCTGAATTCCAAACACACAAATTTCTTGAATAGTTACCTGGTTTACAGGAAAGACAGGGATGGCTTCACACACTCTTCCGGCGATGTTGCCATAATAACCCGCAAATCCTTAGCATGCCACCCTGTCACCTTGAACACCGTCCTTGAGGCTGTAGCCGTCCGCACAATAATTTTTAATAGGTTGATAACGGTATGCTCCATCTACATCTCTCCTGATCTTGCACTTCTGAGCTCTGACTTTGAGGCGCTGGTCGACCAGCTTCCTGAACCATACATCCTAACAGGCGACTTCAATACACACAATTCACTTTGGGGCTCTTCTAGCACGGATGCCCGAGGTCGCCTGATAGAGAAGTTTTTAACATCCTCTGGAGCATGCCTTTTCAACAAGAAACAGCCTACATACCATAACATAGGACACAATACATACTCTGTAGGGACGCAGCCCCTACGAGCGCCCGCGCACGGTGATTACGGTGAAGTGCGCGCGTCGAACAGCGATAGTGGCGTCAGTGAGACGGGACAATGAACAGTGAGACGGGACAAATACGTGTAGTGCGCATACAACCCGGAACATGCGCACAACCAACGGAGTGGCGTAAAAGCGGCGCTCACAGGAGATCCGGGGGGGAGTGCGCACCGGGGCACACGCGAGAGCGGCTGCTACCGCGGGCTGCGGACGGGACCGACGGGCGGCCAGCCACAGCAATGACGCCCGGATAGCGAGGAGCAACCAGCGTCCGCGGCGGACGCTCTTTACCCGTCGTCGGCCCAAGTGACTGGAGACGTCGTCGTGAGTGTACGGCACCACGCTGTAACTTTCTGGACAAGCAGGGCGTCAACCGCCGCAGTGTTTTCTTTACGCGGTTTCCGTGATTGCTTGCTGTACTCTTTTTACATTGCTCTCAACTTGCTTTGTTTGTTTTTTCCTACCTTGGTTTTCCCGGAATAAACCGGTGATTTGTTCTCATGCGGATTGGCGTTACTTCGTCGGGCGGGTTGGGGCTCGCGAACCCTTTATGCTCGAAGGGGGATCCTTCACTGGCGCCCAACGTGATTTCTTTCTTTTTTCCTGTTCTCGTCTTCGAGCCTTGACTCGCCCCGCGAGCTACACTGCCGCCTGCATGTGGGAATGCTTGCAGGATGCTTCCGAAGTGTGTATGCTTTGTTCGGGCCGCTAACCTTTTTTCACGCAGCGTTGACCGGCGGATTATGCGCCCCAAAATCCGGCAGTGCCTACTTTGCGAGCATCACCTGGCCAGCGGAGCATGCTTCCAATAGTCTACCACAAGCCAACGCTCAACGACAAAGCTGGCGTTAAAAAAAGAGCGGCCAAAAGCTGCGCACCAAATCTGTGAGTGACCCGCCACAAAATTTGCGCTTGTCGACAAAGTGTAACCGCTGATTGTCCGGGCGCGCCCACTTCGAAGCATTTTTATTTCTGCGCCGGTCAGAAAGGTTGTATTTCAGGCCTGGGTTGACAGTATTTTGCAGCTACAACTATGTCGACGGACGAGAATGCTGTTCCTCAGTTAAGCGAAAATGCATCCGCACTTCAATTGGGTAGGTACTGCGCAGACTGACCCGCTATCAGACAACACAAAGACAATTCTTGACTTGATGGCCCAACTGATAGCATCGAAGGCCGAGTTTGAAAAGCAACTGTTGTCGCTTCAGGCTAGCAAGCTTAACACTGAGGCATTATGCAGTGATCACTGCAACTGTCACTGCAATGCGTCGTTGCGGTTAAACTTAGCCGTGCCAACGTACACAGGCTATACAGACAAGAAGTCTGTTTTCGACTTTCTTTATGAATTGTCGGACTACCAACAAGCCATGGCAATTTCAGATAGCTTGCTCATAAGCAGGATCTTGCCAGTTGCTTTGCGGTCGGCAGCCGGTGTTTGGAGACGTCACCAGAAGCCATTTGAGCATATGATGGACTTCAAGGAGCGCTTTAAGCTGGAGTTTCTGCCTCCCGGGTATGAGTACCGCATCAAAGACGAACTTCGCGCACGGACACAGGGAGACGGTGAAAACCTTCGCGAATATGTGCGTTGTATGCAGGACCTGTACGAGCGAGCGGAACCGGTGGCACCCGAGGCAGAAAAGGTTTTCCGGGTCGTCCGACAGTGCCACCCAAGGTTCCAGCCGTACTTGCGATCCCGGCGGTTCTCCGACTTCGATGACCTGGCAAAGGAGGCCACAGCCATACAAGCTTCGCTGATGGCCACAGAATCCTACCAACCACCACCGCCTAAACAGGCATGCTTAGAGCCTTCCTGTGCGTGCATACCGCAGGCCCCCTCCGGGCTCGACCAGCCGAGATCACACTGGAAGAGAGCAACGCAGCGAGCCAGGAAGGCAGCGCTGTTCGCAGGCGTGGGGTCCGTCACCCGGCAACCACGAGGGAATGGCCAGAGGCAAACAGCAGAGAGCAGCCACGGCGGGGGAGGGCTGCAGCGCTGACTCACCCCAGCGGTGCGGCGCACCGTGGGAAGCTGTTGCAGCGCTGACTCACCCCAGCGGTGCGGCGCCACCGTGGGAAGCTGTTTGCAGCGCTGACTCACCCCAGCGGTGCGGCGCCACCGTGGGAAGCTGTCGCAGCGCTGACTCACCCCAGCGGTGCGGCGCCACCGTGGGAAGCTGTTGCAGACGCCTGACTCCCCACAGCGGTGCGGCGCCACCGTGGGAAGCTGTTCGCAGCGCACCTGACTCACCCCAAGCGGTGCGGCGCCCACCGTGGGAAGCTGTTGATGCCAGCAGCGCTGACTCACCCCATCGGTTCGGGCGCCCAACCGTTGGGAAGCTGTTGCCAGCGCTGGCCTCATCCCCAGCGGATGCGGCCGCCAGCCATGGGAATGGCTGCCTTGCAGCGCCTGACTCACCCCGGTGGTGTCGGCGCCCCCGGGGCTGAGATGGTTTTCAAGCGCCGACTCACCTCCAGTGGTGCGGCGCCATCGTGGGAAGCCCTGTTCGGCCGGAATGACCAGAGGTCAGTAACCTCACAGTAGGGAGACCATTTCCTACACCTATCGGAAATCCATCTTTGTGCAGGACATCAGCAAGGAAGTCGTGCCCAAATCACCGCGAGTCGAGCAACAAGAAGGCGGCAAGCAGGCTTTCCACCAGACCGGTACTCAGCTTCTGCTGAGCTCGGAGGCGCCACCCCGCCGGACACAGGGCAGCCGACCGGCGCAAGCGACAATGCACTGGTATTCTGGTCATCCTACCACCCAGCGGCACGCTGTGCACACCCCCTCGCGCAACCAATCGAGATACGCCACTCGAAACTGCGGCGAGACTCGCCGCATCGCGGCAGGCAGCAGTGCACAAACCCGCAGATGCAGCAGTGCAAAGACCCACTGCCGCCAAAGCGGCCAAAACGGCCACCGAAAGCTCGGCGCGGACGGCGGGTGCAGGAGCAGAGCCAAAATTCCACACCAACTGTCTTCGAGCATGCCGCACCCTGCATGAACGACATGGAAGGCGGGAACTTGGTGCAAAAGGCACACGAAGAGCCTCCAGCGAGCAACAATCAGCGCATGGTGAGCTGTTGGCCTTTGGCCCTTGGCGGACAGGCTGCAAGCGTGGACAATGCACCTTTCATTACAGTCAAGGTAGCCGGCCTGATTATACCTGCCCTACTGGACACTGGAGCAACGGTTTCTGTGTTTGGAGACGCTGTCGGAGAATGGTGCTCTCCGAGGAAGATCAAATTCCGGCACGTAAGCACCAGTATCAGAACAGCTTCAGACCAGGTTGTGCCGATTACAGCGGCAGCGAGACTGACGGTAATCGTTGATGGCCGCAAACACAGGCAGCGGTTTTTGTACCTTCCCGGTCTTTCCTGTCCAGCCATTCTGGGCCGTGATTTTATGGCCAGAACAGGGCTAGTGCTTGACGTGAAGGCCGGAAACTACCACTATGGGCCTGGAACGCCGCTAAACAGCTTTGCGGCAGGACCATCAGAATCGCTGTCAGGGTTGCTGACAGCGGAGACCACTGCGGGAAATGTTGAAACTGGTTTGCGAACAATCTTGATGTCGTTCGCAGGACCACCAAAGGAACAATCGCGGCTCGCAGCAGTACTACAACCCTTCACAGCGATGTTCACGGAAGCTCCGGGTACTGTGAAGATTTTGGAGCACCACATCGAGACGGGAGATGCGCGTCCACTACGGTTCAACCCGAGGCCCTTGAGCGTCCACAAGCAACCACAGCTGGACGGAGCCCTGCAGGAGATGGTAAATACAGGAGCGGTGAGGCCATCAAAAAGCCCTTGGGCATTTCCGATTGTGTTGGCGGATAAGAAAGATGGTAGTGTCCGCATGTGCGTAGACTACAGGCGCCTAAACGCGATCACCACGAGAGATTCGTATCCCTTTCCATCCATCGATGCGGTTATGTATGCACTAGGTTCAGCAAAGGTTTTACCACACTTGACTGTAGCAGAGGTTTCCTACAGATCCCTGTAGCGGAAAAGGATATCGAGAAAACAGCGTTCACTTGTACCAGAGGGTTGTTTGAATTCGTGAGGCTGCCTTTCGGTTTGTCGAATTCCCCAGCAACTTTCCAGCGCGTGATGGACATTGTGCTGGGGGACGCGAAGTTCAACTACGCGATGGCGTACATGGATGATGTGGTTGTATTTTCAGACAACCTTGACGATCATGTTGTTCATTTGCAGACTGTGTTGGAGCGCATGCAGAACGCAGGCCTAACAGTAAACCCCCGCAAGGTACAACTGGCTGCCAGCAGGATCGAGCTCCTGGGCTTCGTTGTGGACCAAGGTTCAGTCCGGCCAAACGAGGAGAAGCTCAAGGCGAATCTTGCAGTTCCCGAAACCAGAGAACGTCAAAAGTCTGCAGCGCTTCCTGGGTATGGTCGGCTTCTACAGGCACTTCATTCCGAACTGTGCGGACTTGGCACGGCCCCTCCATCAGCTGCTAAGGAAGGGCGCCAGGTGGTCATGGACGGCTTCGGAGGAGCAGGCGTTTCAGGCCCTATCAACAGCCATCGCCGACACCACAAGCCTGCGGTTGCCAGATCTCAACCGCCCCTTTGTTGTCCAAACCGATGCAAGTGAGTACGGCATAGGGGCTGTTTTGCTACAGGAGCATAGCGGCGAACTGTACCCTCTGGCATTCGCCAGCCGCACTCTCTCGGCGGCCGAACAGAACTATTCAGTGACCGAAAAAGAGTGTCTTGCCATAGTGTTCGCCCTCAAAAAGTTTAACATGTACTTGGATGGAGCAGATTTCACGATACAGACTGACCACCAAGCACTGTCATGGTTGTCACGGCTTCAGAACCCTGCGGGTCGCCTCGCACGCTGGGCGCTAAACCTGCAAGGTGGAATACAAGAAGGGCACCAGCAACAAAGCCGCGGACGCCTTGTCTCGCGCACCCCTACCAGCACAACAGCAACCAGAACCCCAGGTCTTCGCGGTTACAACGCCTGCAGAAGCCTGGGGAACCCTGGTAAGTCGCCAGAAGATGCTTGAAGCGCAGCAGGCCGACGAACAGTGCAAGCGCATTCGGGAGTCCATTACGGCCGCGGAGAACGACGATACTACAGCGGCACGGGCCCCGGACTACGACTGCTACGTCCAAAGCCAAGACGGCTTGCTACTGCGGTACATCCCCAAGTGCGGATACGGACAGTGGTGAGTATCCCTTTCGGGTATTCGTACCAAAGCGCCTAAGGCGGTCCTTTTCTGGAATATTACCACGACACCGCCCTCGCAGGTCATAGTGACGGACAGAAAACATACGAAAAGCTATGCCGCGTTGTCACATGGCCTTGCATGAGAAAGGAGGTAATGAGTACGGCCCAGACATGCCCAGTTTGCCAGTCTGTAAAGCCAAGAGGAGGTAAACCACCTGGCCTCATGAAGTCAGTCGAGAGCCGCTTCCCTTGGCAGATCGCGGCTTGCGACGTGATGGGTCCATACCCAAGATCGGTAAAGGGCAATCGCTACCTCCTTGTGGTCACAGATCATTTCTCCAAGTGGGTCGAGCTTTACGCGTTACGTAAACTTGATTCAAAGTTGATCTGGGACAAGTTGTTGGATACGTTCACCCGCTTTGGATTTCCAGAACAACTCATAACGGACAATGCGACGTACTTCACCAGCAAGAACTTCGTGGACACTTGTTCGGTTCTGGGCGTAGTACATAAAAAGACTACTCCGTACCATCCACAAGCCAACATTACGGAACGTGTCAACAGGAACTTGAAGATGATGTTGGTGGCCTTCACTGAACGCCACAAAGACTGGGATGCTCGCCTCTCGGAAATGGCGTTTGCAACTAGGACTACGGTCAATCGCTCGACCGGCTTTACACCGGCAGCCCTGCTGTTTGGCCGCGACCTGTGTTTTCCTGTTGAACATTCATTCAGTGACCAGGTCGAGGTGCGCCCTCGCACTTATGTTAAGTATGCGCAGGATCTTTGCAGCAGCCTGAACGAGACCATCCAGGAGGCCAGGCAACACCTGGATTTGGCACGACTCGAACACAGCCGGCAGTACGACAAGGGACGGCGCCGGGTTGAGTTTTCATGTCGGGGACCTGGTACTGCGCCGCACACATCCGTTGAGCGATGCAGCAAAAGGGTTTGCTGCTTCCCTGGCTGACCGATGGGAAGGTCCTTATGAGGTAACAAAGCGCCAATCTCGGCTGACATAATCGCCTTCGCAACCTAAACGGAGGACGGCATACGGGTCCCGTACACATTGACGACCTTAAGAGATATTACGAACGGCACTCGGAAGAAATATAATCTTGTTCATATTCTTCCAGGATGCCCTACCCGCTGAACGATACAGCAACATTGGCTCGAGCGGGGAGACCCTCCTAAACCCGCATTCATCTCAATCCCACTGGAGAAGTCTTCCTCTACGGCAGCCCCAGCGCTTCTCGGACAACTCGGAGTTGTCCGGTCGTTGGGGGAGGGGAGTGTAGGGACGCAGCCCCTATGAGCGCCCGCGCAGGGTGATTACGGTGAAGTGCGCGCGTCGAACAGCGATAGTGGCGTCAGTGCGTCATGAGCCCATGCGCGCGTGTGTGATGAACAGTGAGACGGGACAAATACGTGTAGTGCGCATACAACCCGGAACATGCGCACAACCAACGGAGTGGCGTAAAAGCGGCGCTCACAGGAGAGCCGGGGGGAGTGCGCCACCGGGCACACGCGAGAGCGGCTGCTACCGCGGGCTGCGGAACGGGACCGACGGGCGGCCAGCCACAGCAATGACGCCCGGATAGCGAGGAGCAACCAGCGTCCGCGGCGGACGCTCTTACCCGTCGTCGGCCCAAGTGACTGGAGACGGTCGTCGTGAGTGTACAGGCACCATGCTGTAAACTTTCCTGGACAAGCAGGGCGTCAACCGCCGCAGTGTTTTCTGCTACGCGCTTTCCGTGATTGCTGCTGTACTCTTTTTATATTGCTCCCACTTGCTTTGTTTGTTTTTTCCTACCTTGGTTTTCCCGGAATAAACCGGTGATTTGTTCTCATGCGGATCGGCGTTACTTCATCGGGCGGGTTGGGGCTCGCGAACCCTTTATTCTCGACGGCGGATCCTTCAACTCAAATCTTGACTTGGTTATTGGTTCAGCAATTCTCTTTCCATGTCTTGAGTGGGGAGTAGGGACTGACCCATATGGATTTAGTGACCATTTCCCCACTTCACTAACGTATATAGGTAAAGGCCCAGCAGTCCATCTTCCCATAAAAGGTTTAATGAAGCAAGAGCTAACTGGAATTCATTTACAGAGACATCCAAACTACACCACACATCCATAGGACACCTACACGTTGAAAAAGCTACCCAACTGCTCACGGCGCACATCCTCGACGCCGCCGAAAAGTCCATTCCCCACGCCTCTGTTGCCCCGCGCAACCAGCGGAGGCCGTGGTGGAATGAGGACTGTAGGCGGGCGCGAGAAGCCCAGAACAAGGCCTGTGGTATCCTTCGTCGGTCCCCCACGTGGGGAAAACCCTCCTGTTGTTCATACGGGCCAAGACATACGGAAAACGTGTGCGCCGTGAGGCAAAAAGAGATAGTTGGCGCTTATTCATAACATCTATAAACTCATACACAGACACACGCAAGGTATGGACACGTATACGCAAACTCAAAGGACAAGAGACACACAGCCTGCCCCTGGTCAGTACAACAGGGACACACTGGAAGACCAGGCTGACACACTCGCACAACACTTCCAACAGTTTCCAGTTCAGCACACTACACAAACACTTTCATGAAACACAAACAAATGGCCGAAAAGAAGCCTTTACATGACAATGACAGGTCAGCCACTTCTTATAACTCTGAGTTCACACTTCATGAGCTGAGGGGTGTTCTGAGCACGTGTAAACCCTCAGCTCCAGGCCCAGACAACATTACATATACAATGATACAGAACTTACACACATACACTCTTGTAACACTTCTTCACCTTTTCAACAAGATATGGCTTTCGGGGTACATTCCAAAGTCTTGGAGGGATGCCATAGTTGTAGCTTTTTTGAAAGAAGGAAAGGACCCTTCTTCCCCCGCTAGCTATCAACCCATTGCCCTGACCAGCTGTCTGTGCAAGCTTCTCGAGAAGATGATAAACTGGAGGCTTGTGTACTTTTTGGAGTACAACGGTCTTCTTGAGAGCTGCCAGGCAGGCTTCAGGGCGGGGCGATCAACGAACGATCAACTCTTCGCTCTTGAAACATATATAAAGGATGCCTTTGTGCATAAACAATTTTGTCTTACGGTGTTTTTCGACATAGAGAAAGCCTATGACACTGCTTGGCGGTACGGTATCCTCAGTGACCTAAAGTAAATCGGTGTTGCGGGCAACATGTTGAAACATCCTTTGTAGTTATATGTCGGAGAGAACCTTTCGCGTCAGAGTTGGTTGTGCACTGTCAAATGTTCACGTGCAAGAAAATGGCGTGCCGCAAGGTGGAGTGTTGAGGTGCACCCTCTTCATAGTAAAAATGAACTCTCTTGGAAAGGTACTGCCACCTACAATCTCTTATTCTATCTATGTAGATGACGTGCAGATATCCTTTAAATCGTGTAACCTGTCCATCTGCGAACGTCAAGTCCAGCTCGGCATCAAGAAACTTGCCGGCTGGGCTGACAAGAATGGCTTTAATCTTAATCCCGCGAAGAGCTATTGTGTTCTGTTCTCCAGTAGGCGTGGCGTCCACCCGGACCCAGACATCACTCTTGCGAATGTGCCAATTCCTGTGAACAAGGAGCACAAGTTTTTAGGTATTTTATTCGACGAAAAACTTACATTCATCCCACGTATCAGACAGCTCAAATGCAAATGCTTAAAAATAATGAATATTCTTAAAGTCCTCTCACATCAATCTTATGGGGCCGACAAACAACTCCTGCTGCGCCTGTACACAGCGTTGGTGGGGTCTCGGCTCGACTACGGCAGTGTCGTGTATGGGTCGGCTACAAAAACAGCACTAAAAATGCTCGACCCAGTGCTGCATCTTTGCCTTCGCCTCTCATGTGGCGCATTCCGCAATAGCCCTGTTGAAAGTCTTTATGTCGAGTACGACAAATGGTGCCTAGGGCATCAGCGGGAGTATGTTGACCTGTTGTATGCTTCAAAGATCGTGTCTCTGACCAACCATACTTTTAATCCCATCATGAACGATACATCAAATTTACAATCCTTTTTAAACAGGCCATCTGTTCCCTCACCTTTCTCTCTCAGAGTTAGGGACGAGGCTTCTGCACTCAATGTCCCCCTCTCAGACACGCACAAGACACCCATTCATAATTTCATTGCACCATGGCATCTTCGTCCTGTAACATGCGACCTGTCATTCACTCTTGTAGAAAAAAATAGTGTACCCAGGAATGCAATTCTGCAGCACTTCCTGTTCCTGAAGAACAAGTACAGGTGCGCAGAATTCTACTGTTTCTGGTTCTACTGTCTCTTGTGCAGCGCACGGACCAAATTTTAGAGTTATCAAAACAATAAATTTTCACTGCAGTATTTACACGGCAGAAGCGTATGGCATTTTACTCGTGTCAAATCACATCCTCAAACATAAGATTCCAAAGTCCATCATCTACACATATTCTCTAAGCGTTGTGCAGGCATTGTCATCAGGAAGGTCGTCAAAAAACTATGTAATCAATGTTCTTTTAAAGGTCATAATGACTGCATATGCTTCAGATTTAGAAATAACCATATGCTGGGTACCAGGTCACTGTGGGATCCCTGGCAATGAGACCGCTGATCAAACGGTTGGTGCTGCTGCTCTCATGACCACAGTTGACATAACAACAGTACCTTACACCGACCTAAAGACACACATCAGACGACAGCTTCGTAACACATGGCAACTACACTAGAGTCAACAAGCAGACAACAAACTACACGTAATAAAACCACAACTGGGACGCTACATAACTGACTCACACAACAGATACACTGAAGTCGCCCTGGCTAGGCTGCGGATAGGCCACACACATGCGACGCACTCCCACCTGCTCACTGGAACTTGGGGACCCACGTGAAGCAGGTGTGGAAAGGGCCTATCCGTAGTCCACATACTAATAACATGCAGAGCACTTGACACAACACGACACAAACATTTCCCTGAATTATACAGACGACAAATTCCTTTGCACCCATCATATTTTTTAGCCGACGAACCAATGTTTTCCAGTCAGCGTGTTTTTAAGTTTTTAGCTGAGGTGAACTTTCTGCAGCTATTGTCATATCACGTGTAATCATCCTGGCCCTATACACCAGCCATCTCCATTGTCTTTTGTTTTGCATCACTTGTACTTTTAGTCGCATGTTCAAGTATTTACGGTCTCATCACAATTCAGTAACTTCGTTTTGGCGCTTTTTGCCCATAGTAGGCCTTGCGCCAATAAACCCAACTATCATCATCATCATAGGCACTCAAGACTCAAACCAACTTTCTCGGGTGCAAGAAAATTAGTTCAAAACCATTCATTGTATGCATATATGTGATTTATAGCAGTGGCTTCACTTTGGGGTAGCCTTGGCAAAGCATGATACCAATCTGATTTAACATATGAGCAGCCATTTGAATACTTGTGGACGTGTTTATTGAACTGAAAGAATGAAGTGCAAGTATGCCCTTGAGGGACCCTGGTGAGGAGGAATGTGCGTAGTGCCAATGACTGTGTGAGAGCTGGCACGTCCTCTCTGCCCATTTAAATCTCCATTGAAGCCCGGTTCGATTGTGCACCTTTCAAAAACTATTTTTGTGCTGTGCCACCACCTCCTGCAGAAAAATATTCATGAAGGTGTGACGTGGGGGATCAGCTTTCACCACGTGAATTTCAGTCAAAACTTACAATATACGTTGAATGCTGTGTTTTGTTTATGCACTGTGATATCTGTGCAAATAATGGATTCAAAAATGTAAGCTGCGCTTTCCCATCTTGCACTGCTAATATGGCTCAAAAGGTTCTAATCAGTGCGGTAGAAGGCTGCCTCACCTACTTCTGGCTATTATCAAGTTGCAGATTGTGTCCACCCACTGCTGTTCACTGCAGCTGTATATTTCCAGGCCGAGTGTACGCTGTTTCGAGAACCTTGCTTTTTTCATTGATCCGACATTTTTGCCCTGCTTCAACTGTGCTGGCAGATTCTGATTGAAACACTTCTGATCTCCAGCTAGAAGCTTTCCCAGTGTTTCTTTCATGTAATCTTTTTACAACAGCCCAACGTACGCATTTGTTCGCCACTTACAGTAACCGTTTCGTTGGTTCCTGCATAAACCTCCCTGCATATATCAGTATGCTGGTTGCAAAAATGGCGATGCTGGTAGGTAGCTACAAACTAAATCCTGATACCAATATTTTCACAGTGGCTCTTGGATCGGACAATAAATACATTGATGCGACATGCTTATGCCTTCGCGCGTTATCACTGCATAGTTTGCATGGTTGCTGCTCATCAGCCTTCAAACTTTCGAAACAAATTCCTCAAGGTAAGTTTGCACTCTTGCATTTCATGTATTAAGCAATGCTCTGCTTATCTTATAGTGTTACAGCGTATGACTGTGGTGCTTTTTTTATAGATGAGTGTAACTTAATTGTGCACTTTGCTGGTAGCACAATAAATTCACACTTAACACTCGCCAAGTGCAGTCACCAACTTTTTCTGTGTCTGCTCAATATGCCTGTCTCAATATGCCTGCTCAATATGCCTGTCTCTAGGCGCTGAGCCAGGGTTTCACTAACGCGAACAGTTGCTAGAGCAACACCTGCCACTGGATAGGAAAACACTGTGACAAGTGTAGACTCACAGCGACTTCATTGAATAGCAAGCATGCATGCCTTTGATCGCCTCTCCTGGCATGTAGCTTTACCAATACATAGCTATGTAAGCCATATTTTATGGCCGAAAGTACTGGTAGGCCCCCCAAGCAATTATTACCACTTTCTGTTGCAATAGGTAAAGCCATTCTACCGTTGCAGAGGTACATTTTCCCTCCCTGTCTGGTACGGCTTAAAGAGAACATACTGCACTATATATACAGAGTATTCATTTCATTACATTGTGTTTACCTTCAGCTTCAAACACCATACATGCGTCCGGCACTGAAACTATTCCACAAGTTCCCATCGGTATGGGCCGTCACAGCTATTGTGCGTGAGCCTTGTTTACGCCGGTGAATACACGCAGCTGATTAGCAACGGAAAGGGACTGTGCTGTGCTTGCGGGAACAGCCTAGCAGACGACGGTTGCACTGGCGGGGTCATCCTGTGTCTCCGGCCCACCCTCACTTGTTTCGTTGCTTTCTACCATGATAAGTGGCTGATCCAACCGCTGGTAGAATATTAAAACAAATCACCTGCTGCACACACATACTTACTGCTGATAAAATATTTCACTTCTCTCTCGGCGCTACCGTGCTCGTATTATATCGCGAGTGTCCTCATGAACGAGACTAGGATGGAAACGCCTACCCGGCGCGGATTGCTTCCCGTATCCATTCATTCCACCCGTGCAGTATTTGCTTATTGCAGCTGCTGGAGTCGGACGCCAACAACAATTGTGCGCCGGAATGACCCGCCGACGTTTTCAACGCCAACACCGAATCTTATGGCGCGCAAAAGTACGAAGCCTAGTACATATAACAATCCTCAAGCCTCAAGTTAGGCCAAGTTCGATAATCACGATTCTACGTCACACAATCAGCTTCAAAGGGGTTTAACGATTGCAGGGCCAGTGTCCTCTCTAGTTTCATTATTATCAAACTCTATGGCCTTGACGTCACTTCTTCAATTGACGCCGCACGCGCCATGTCGATGAACCCACTGAGCCACGGCCGGGCGGTAGCGGTAGCGTGCGCGCGTTGGTGGGCAAGAGCGGAGGCGTCGCGTGCCGTCACTCTCGCTCGGCCAAGACTGAGCGCACATCTGGGACTGTTCGATTTACGGGCGTTTTAGCAGCCCGTGAACTGCCAGAAGCTTGTTCGTTGAGAGCAGGTTCCCAAGTGAACAAATATTGTGGCAGAAAGTGGGTCGACGATGTATGGCACGGCCGTAGGGAACGGGAGGCAACCAGTCGCGTGTTCCAAGCATTCCCTTCGGGAACACTTGGACCGCAGTTCAGCACTGATGGTTCGTCTACAGAAAAGTGCGGTCCACACTGTTTTGGTGTGTCAACGACTAGCCCTCATTCGGCCAGTTGCCTGCAATAAGATCTAACTAACATTGTTTGGCCACGTTTAAGTCCAAATCGCACGTGCGCCGTACCTCTCAAGCGTTCTTTATTTATTTACCATCACTGCAGCGCACCTCATATACAGTAACCCCTCGTTATAACGAAACCGCTTTACTCGAAATATCGCGTTATTCGAAATTTGTTCTGTTCCCAACCCAAACGCATGCATTTTTGGCCGCATTACTCGAACTGCACGAACAGGTAGACCCACTTAGAGCGAAGTGGAGAGCGGAGGCGTCGCTGAGCGGCGACGACCCAGCGGCGAGTCAGGCTGTCATCATGACGGGTCAATGCAAACTGGTGTCTCCCCGGTGATTTTCACGAGCCACTGATGCTCGATTAGCGCTGTCTGACTATAAACAATGGCCCAAATTCATGGTATGGTAACTGAATTCTGTTCCTAGACATTAGTCAACGGCGCGGACGCGACGTTGTGTGAACGCTGACACTCGAACCATAGAAGTAGCAGTACCGTTGACAACGCGGAGCCGAAAAACTCTTGTTTTGCAAGTATTCAAGGCTTCACACATCGGGAAAAAATTCCAAGTGACGCGAAGAATCGGCAAGTACTTTTCCTAGTTAACCATTGTCCCAGCCACGGGAAGATCGACAACCTCAAGGAGCACGCTTTTGGAACCTATGGATCAGGGTATCATTGAAACCACCGGGAAGCTGTACCGCAAGGCTCTTATGCTGCGCAATCGCACAGCGTATGATGCCAGTAAGAGGTACAACGTTAATTTGCTCAGTGCGACCTATTTTCTCAACTCTTCATGGCAGGAACTCGCATCTTCAAAGGTCACCAACTGCTTTGCGAACGCCAGCTTTTTCATCACCGTTGTCAGCGGCCCTGACGATGACCAGCCTGAACATGACCGGACTAGGAACGATCTATACGAGGCTGTTCATTAAATTGCTGGCCAAGAGGTAGAAGGTGACTTCGAGACGTTTGCGTTGGCGGACGCGGCAGCTTCCGCGGTCGCACCAACTACTGATGCGGAGATAATGAACACTTGGTGGCCCCAACGAGGACGAAGAGCCACGTGAAGTGGCAACTATGGTGAAGCCGCGGGGTTTTTTACGCGTGCTATGAAGCAAAGTTGAATGCAAGGGCGGCGACCACAGCCTCATGCAGTGCTTGGTCAAATTAGAGCAGGGGTTGCTCATGGCCGGCAAGAACGTTAGACAACCATAGCTCACCGCCATTTTTCACCTGAACAAAAATTGTGCTTCTGTAAATACATTGTGTTTTGGTTCCTCGCAGTTGTGGCGCAATTAAAGATCAACTTTTTAGTTTTTATCAATTATTTGCCTATATCAAAATACCGCATATAACGAAAATTTTCGCCGTCCCGTTGACTTTGTTATAAAGAGGGATTACGGTATTTTCCGTACGCGATTTCTTTTTCCCCGCAGTGGCGCTGCACGATTTAGTACTATATTAGACGTCACAGCTTTGTGGTACAACGAGTTTGATGCGTGGTTGACGTTCTCCTGTGTCCCGTTTAATTACGCGCTTACTGCTCAAGGAAAGAACAAAGCAACCTCCCCGATGGCTGTTTGTGCTATATCCCCTCCAATCTAGCGGGCGCTAGTGAGCAACGTAGCCGGCTCCGGTAATCGGAGCCACGTGAGCGGCGCATCACCTTGAGCGTGCCCGGGTGCGTTGGTCTTCTTGGTGCATCTCGTTGCGAGGCGGATATTAAGAAGTAGTACAGGCGGGATCAATTTGAAGGTTATCGCGGGAGCACTGACCGGCCGCGGCGATATCGCCTTAGCGTGACACTTTGTAGCATCAGCCACAACGAGATTATGCTAGGTTTGCTTCTCCCATGGCTGTTCCAGGCAGTGCGCGCACTGCTGTCAAACTGATACGCAACTTTCTCTCAAGCTGATACTTCAAACCGATACGCAACTTTCTCAGGGTAGCTATGCCGGCATGCTGGGGCATTGTTGTGTAAAAATTGTAATTTGCTTCCGCAATGCCGAGGTATCTTCGGTGTTATCAGGTTGCCGAGGAACGAAACGGGATACGTCACCCAAAAAGAAATCAAGAAAAAAAAATTGCGGCAGTCGGCCTTTGCAGAAGGGGGTGAGCGAATTCTATGCAACAGCCAATGGGTGAGGAAGGGCAGCATAATCTCATCTTCACGAATGAAAAAAAAGTGCCACAGAACGGCGCTCTGGTGTTGCTTGCTCGGTGCTCCCGCGATAACCTTGAAATTGAGCCTGACTATACAGAGGGGCAGGGCAGTTATCGGATGCGTGAAGGGAATGCTGTCTTATTGTTTTAAGAGCGAATGCTCTTTATAAGCGACCCCAAACCATCCACCGCCGGCGGCGGCGGCGGCGGCGGCGGCGTCGGCGGCGTTGGCGTCCGCAGTGCTGTTTAAAGAAAAAAACAGCATCGGCGCCAGGTTTCGATCCGAGGACTTTGCGGCCGCAGCGCGACGCGCTACCGACCAAGCCACAGACGCGAGGGTTTGATATCAGTGTTAGACGCGCCTTATATCTTTAACGCATTCAAACTACGTCGTCAGCGGCGTGCGTTGGCGACTCAGCGGCGTTATAGCGGCTTGATAACTGCGTGGTGTACACGTGATACTACAAACCCGATGGAAGAGATGGAAGAGAAGGCGGCGAGGGGGTGGGCTGCGGGGGCCGAGCGCAAGCGCCGCAAGCGGGCCGACAACCGTGCATTCGCACTTTCACATTCTCCCCCTCGGGGAAATGCGGGGGAATTTTTTTCTTTGCCGCTTTCTTCCGACGGTTTCCAAAAAATGCCGAAGCTGCCAATGCGCACCCGCTCACCGGCACACCGATAAGGATCCCAGGCAGCACAGGACTGTTCGGCCTTACTCAAGCCGGTGTACTTTGCCCGGTGATTTTCTGCCCGGTCTTTTTCCGGCAACCATGTTCGGCCCGTGTCCAAATGTAGGCCTTTTGGCTGTATACGGCCGTACTCCTATCACTGTACAACGGCCAGTTTCCGTCGGCCGGTCTACCGGCTTACGTTCCTACGGCCACATTCCAGCCGTAGGGCTCCGGCCATCCCAAAGCCACCCGTGTGCGGCCGAAGTACGGCCACCGGAGGACAGCCGAGATGCGGTCGTCGGGCTCCAGCCGGACTAAAGCTGCCGGAAATTCGGCCGTGCTACGGGCATTGTAATTCAGCCACAGTAAGTTAACTGCACTGAGGCCGGTGGACAACGACTGCATGCAGCGCAAGCAGATGACTCAATCCCGCTGTCCAGCAGCAGAAACCCACCATTTTGGGTCCACTGCACCCACATCAAAGTGAGCCCGCGCGCAACCACCAGCCGTCCAGCCTTCAGCGCAGCCTGGCTTAATTATCAGCGTCAGTTTACACCAAAATTAATTTATTCCACAGTGCTCACAAATGGCAGTTCCTTTATTTGCTGTGCCTCTTTTACTGTCGAATACAGCAAATATTAATTTCTTTGCAGAGCTGGAATAGATGTATTGTCCAGGTCCTGATATCTTCTGTGGGGCGGTTACCTGTAATAAACAAGAAAGGATGCGGGGCGGCGGAAGGCGCATACTTTAGTAGGTTGAATTTCACAAAGATGAAAGTGCCGCTTTTAGGCAATTTCTTTAAAGGGACAATACTTTCATGCTCTGACACTAAATCAACTATTTTGACAACAGCTGCTTGATCAGTTTTTTTTGTATATAAAACCGGTGCGAATGCCTTTACGAAGCGGTTCGGTACTCCACAAAACACTCAGCAGTATTCAATATAATTTACTTCGCACAAAAAGTATGTCCAATGTTTGCCCATTTTTCTTGCAAAGAAATTTTCTATTTGATCAACTTTTCTAATGATCTTTCACAGGTCTGATCCTAGAAGAGATCAAAGAAGTACTTTCAGTTTTAATATATTTTTTATGTTGTTTTCATGAGTTCCGTGCACACTCCTTAATTTACCAAGAGTACTTAATTTTCCGCTAAAGTCGTACTACGTTAAGAAAATTCTAGACGTGTTGCGAATGTCGCCCTTTTTCATATTGCTGCAGTCGTATCCCTCCGTGTTTACACAAGGAAAGGCGTAAGACAACGGTTTCATATTTTCTTTCAGATAAATAACTTAGCAATTGTAGTATTCATACAGCAAACCTTGCATACTGCAACAAATAAAGCAATAAATATTCATTGGTCAAGTTTGGATGCGTAGGGTTCTCTACCCGCCGGAGGCGAACTTGCGGCTGCGAAGTTTATTAATTTTTTTATTTTTTTATTTATTTATTTACTTGTTCAATTATTTATTTATTTATTTATTTATTTGATACCTGCTTGCCCTTGCATGCATTACAGCAGGGAGATACATAACACTAAGCATCAAATATGACACCAAATAACAAAATAATTCTACAAAGCGCACTGAAAATCGTCTTTATAAACAGTGGATAAAATCATACATGGAAGATAATTACACTGCCATCTTGATCTAAAATAAAATGAATCGCGCAAGGCGTCACCTTAAAGGAAAGTTAATAATTTGCTTCAAGCTAGCGATCCCACTTTGGGATATGTAGAATGGCGCTTGGATATACTTCTCCCTTTTTATTCCAGTTTTCGTATGATAGATATTACGAAAAAAATTTCAACTTTAGGTTTCGTCTATGATCTTTCCCGTCTTACCATTTAAGTTTACTTTTACTTTCCCTCATCCTAAGTTGACAGTGCCAATACCTAATACGAATCACACTGCCCTATTCTGTATGTTTTCGAGCGTATCAACCAGCTCTTCGGTGTAGGGATCCCAGAAAACACATGCGTACTCCTACTTTGAGCGCACATGAGTGAAATACGGTTGTTCTTTCAAGTTAGGTAGAGGTTCGATGAAATTTTGTCTCGGAAAGCCAAAAACACGTGCAGCCATAACTTTTATGTTTTGTAATATATTATGTCATGGTATATGTTATGTTATA
Source organism: Haemaphysalis longicornis (assembly GCA_013339765.2). NCBI lineage: Eukaryota > Metazoa > Arthropoda > Arachnida > Ixodida > Ixodidae > Haemaphysalis > Haemaphysalis longicornis. The sequence goes on from CM023451.1 coordinate 93,100,888, forward strand.
TATATTATGTTATATGTTATGTTATATAATTCTCTAACAACTCGTTAAATAAAATCGTTATTTATATTCCCAGGCCGTTCTTAAAGCAGTGTAATTTACTGTATACGCATTCAATTGGAATGAAGGTTTTCTTCTAAAGTTGACGTTAACACACTTTTTAAGATTGAATCACTTTTCTGAATCAGCACACCAGGATGTTATTAATTTGAGTCATGCTGCAAGTATTCGGAATCTCGTTCATTCGCTATAGTCCTGTAAATTAAACAGCCATTCGCAAACATTTTTAACCAAGATTTGAGGCCACACAAACAAAAGAGGGCCGGCAACTGAGCCTTGGGGAATTCCTGAGGTCGCGCGAAAATATCCCGACGAACAATCATTGAGAGCGACCAACTTCTGCCTTAGAGAGATACACTCTGCTATCCATGCAATAACCGATTCATTCAGTTTATTGCCCGCAATGTACTAACAAGAAGGTGATATGAAACGCCGTCAAATGCTCTTTTGCCGCACAAGAAAATAATCACCTACTTTAAGCTTATCTATTGCTAGAGCCAAATCGTGCGTGGACTCAACAAGCTGCGTTGAGCAAGAAAAACCCGACGAAATCCGCGTTTGCTAGGATGCTGGCGAATACGTTTAACCAAATGAGTCATATCCCAAGTGTAGCTAATTTCAATTTCAAACACCGCAAGTAAATTAACATCTAGGCTTTGTCATTCATAAGGCTCTGTTGTTATGGCAAATTCAAAATAACACTTGTTTCTAAATATGCAGTCGTAAAATCCCATGAAGTAACATAGTGCAGGGCACGAAGTTGAGCCTACCAAGGCACGAACTTAGCCTCTTCTACGTTTATCACAAACAATATAGTGCGCTTTGTTTTTCGCAGTATTATTGCGAGAAGAATAGCCGGAAACTTGCGCTTTTGCGCGCCCTTGCCTTTCTTTCGTGGGGAGTCCGTGACATGGCGACGGCTGAGCTCCTGCGTGGTGGCCGCATGCTCGACACCCTTTAAGGCCACTTATTTTGGTGAACCACCGCCATCTCGGGTCGGACATCGCTGCCGGGTCTATGTCTCCAATGGTTTCCATCTCTTCAGGGGGTGAATAGCCTCGAGCTGATGCGTCGATGAAGCCGACGGGCGAGGCGTTGTAGCGGCTTTGACTGGCGAGGCTTAGCTCACTCGTCAGTGTTGCACAGTCTTCTTGTGGCAATAAATGGCATTTCGATGGCCTAAACGTTTCCCTGGTAATATCCAGTGAGTCCTTGCACCTTGCCCGTTCACCTAGAACACTCATTACTGTTTGATAAACGTAGTTCGTTCATTTAAAACGCAGAAACACCGAGCGAATGAAAAACGTGTCTGAGCCATTCGCCTCCCTAAGGGCTCTTTCTTCACCCAGGGAAAAACCCGTCCTACATCGGCGGGTCTTCTTCCAAGCACGTCTGTGCATGAATTCTCGGCGCCCAGACTCACGCCGTTGTTCGCATAATGACGTATAACCTGATACCTTACGAAGGGCGGTCTGGTCTTGAACACCGGGTGCCTAAAATTCTGCGGCCGTTCGCTGGCCGTAATGCGGCCGAAGACCGCTAACCAAATGATAAACGAACATTCTGAGGCCGTAAGTCGGCCGGTCTCCTTTATAACACTGGCTTCCCGAAGAAAACGAATATTCTGCCGCCGTACGCGCGGTTCACCGTTGAAAGAGCGGATGCGCGACAGCCGCGCTACGGCCAGTCTCCTTTCGAACACCAACTGCCACAAGAATACGGATATCCTGTGGCCGGTCGCTTGCCGTGCTTCGGCTGAACACCGCATCCCGTAGGAAAAAAGGATGCCCTAGAGCCGTACTCCGGCCGATTTCTTTCTCAGCATCGGCAGCCGAAAGGCAACTGAATATCTGGCAGCCGGGCAGCTGCCGTTGTGCGTCTGAACACCGGCGGCCAGAGAAATACCAAAGCGCTGGTTGCCGAGTATTGGCCGTTCATCGTATCATCAGTGACTGCCAGAACCTGGATGCTGGACCGTCATGCCAGAAAGCGGCCATAGATGGGCCGGTCTTCGGACACACTTTCTGTGCCGCCTGGGATCGAAAGCCACTGCGTGTAATCGACGAGATATCGCTTCAATAGAACGGCACATATGCTCACAGATGACGCCAAATATTAAACATTGGGTGGACGACGACGTAACGAATCCCGTGTGTTGCCAGCGTAGCGAGACAGTCGCAGTAAAAGCGCCGAATAAAATGTCCGTGGTATTTCGCCAGATTTAGCCACCGCCGCAGTAAAAAAACTAAGCAACACAGTTTATGATCTCATTAAAAATGACATTACTTCCTCCACACTTTTTGCCATTTATTCGGATAATAGGGGCTTCTCTTGAGTGTTCTTTCCTCCATGCCCTCTGGCGAATCACTGCTGTCCATTTCCGACAGCTGTCACGCTGAGTGAAACTAATTTTTTAGGTGCGACGCTTCTCTTTAACTCGCCTTGTCCGCCGTAGTCGGCGTAGTCCGCACGTCTCTCCCCCATTCTCCTCGCCGCGCCAGCTGCGCGCTAACGCCGCTCACTCACCACAGCGCCAGTTGCGTTTAGCGCTCGCTGACGCTCGCTTCCGTCGCCGTGCCAGCTGTGTGTCAGCGCGCGTTAGCGCTCGGTTAAACACGTGCGCATGCACTGCTTTCTCTCATTCCGCTACATATAAACGCGGTAACTGCGCCGCTCCATTCAGTCGTTCCGGCGCCGTTCCCCCGCGCCGCTCCGCCGATAACATCCGATGACCACCGATGATTTGATTGGAGACTAAGAGGCCTGCTATCGCGAGCTAACATAACGGAAACGCAACGGAAACCCACGATGCGTCGCATATACCCCTGGTTCCCGTCGCGGGAAGTTGGTATATATTTTTTCGTCGTCGGCCACTTTTCCCCGCTTACTACCGTAAAAAACCACCCAACCAGCATTCGTAACCAAATGAATGCGGGGACTGGCATTAATTACATATAATTTGCCTGAAATGTACTATCGTGATACAATGAAATACCAACAACGGAGCGCCTGGCTTTCATTACATGCCGCGTATCCTGCGCACGTGCCGCGTACGCGCAGTAGGAACAATTTACGAGAGTTCGTGACCACCCTTTCTGTGGGAAGACATTTGCCTTTCCATCGTCTGTTGAGCGGTCGGCATGAAATAAAAAAATTAAATAATACAATGCGTGCATTCCTTGCACTCAGCGAAGCGACAAAGTAAGACAACGCTGTCGGGACGACAAACAAGATGCTCGCACGTCGAACCATGGTGTTTTCAAACCAAGGTTGGACACGAGCTCTCGTAACTTGTTAGCAGTGCGCATATGCGGCCACGATGCGCGGCATGTAGTGCAAGCCACGCGCTCCGTTGTTTGTATTTCGATGTATCACGATTCACAATAGTACATGCAGTTTTCTGTGCAGTAAATAATGGGGACATGTATCTGTAGTGTCAGCTATTCCAGGAGTTCCGAATGGTTCTCCGTATATAAACCTCTTGTTCAAGTATCCTGCTCACCTTTGGCCGGAAGACTAAATCGAGAGACAAGCGGGTATCGATTTGAAGAGCTCTTCTTGGGTGTGTCGCGAGTGTGTTTAACGAGGCATCCGGGATTACAGTATTGAAGGAGACGACGGCAGTTCGTTGCTTCCGGAGGATGCTGACGTCCGACACGGGGGTTGGCCAGGCGAGGGCCGCAAAGCCGCGTCAGGCGTAGTAGGTTGCTCTCGACGCGACTAACTGACCGCGGGGCATTTGCGTCAACGAGGGCTGCGGAGCTGCCACATACGCTAACGCATCGGCATGAAACAAGCAAGGTCGGAGTTTAACACAGCGCTTTACCGTTCCCGAGGGCCGTCCCCCGCTGCGCTTTTTCCTCTCTTTTTATACCCTTTCCAGCAAGGGAAACATCTCCCGGAAACGCGGAACCTGCCCTAGCACCCCCCGCTGGGACAACGCGCACCTGGTTTATTATCGCTCTCCGTTTTACACTGCAGGTGGCACCTGCCTTATTACATTTCGTCTTTCAAGGCAGATGGCGCTTGCCTCGTTACATTCCTTTCAGGTACATTTAATTGTGAGTGTCCGCACTCACAAGGCAAGAATATCAAAACACAAACAGAGCAATGCAACAACGGAACAACAATAATGGGAAGAAAACAGGATTTAAATCTTTGTACTACTATTTGCCATATACACGGCACCGCACTCGTGTTATGAATGCATGGTAGTTACTATACAGCGTACTGCTGGAAACCTGGGTCGGTGTCTATATTCCCATAGTGGACACTACACAGCACTTAACTGGAGTTACGTGTCCGAGTCTATTTCCGTAACGGTATTACACAACACTTCACTGGATAGTCCGAGTCTGTTTCCGTGGCGGGCACTATACAGCACTTCACTGGAGTTACGGGTACCCGCCGCGGTGGCTCAGTGGCTAAGGCGTTGCGCTGCTGAGCCCGAGGTCGCGGGTTTGATTCCCGGCCGCGGCGGCCGCTTTTCTGATGGAGGCGAAAAGCAAAAACGCCCGTGTGTACGAGATTTCGGCGCACGATAAAGATCCCCAGGTGGTCAAAATTAATCCGGAGCCCTCCACTACGGCGCGCCTCATCGCCTGCGTTGCGTCGGCGCGTTAAACCCCAGAATCAATCAGTTACGGGTTCGAGTCTGATTTCGTAGCGGAAACTACACAGCACTTCACTGATACGATTTTCCGCCATTTCCGGGCGCAATCAGTATACACACACCACATGGCCGCACTAATAGTACAGAAAGTCGTGCCGGTATGCTGGCAGCACTCGGCGTTTGCTTCTTGAAGTTGATGCTTTGGCACTTTCACATGGCACTGTTTCCAGGGCATCAAAAAAATTCTCGTCACCGTCACTGTCTTCTGCCTGACATTCGGGGCTCTGCCGCACTCAGCTGAAGCATGCCGTTTAGGTAGAGATACACTACTGGCCGCATGCCGGCCGCTGCTTTGCCTGTGTCATCACGGCTGATGCATGGTTTGATCCGGCTGACGTTGATCACATCGCCGCGGCCGCGGCGGTTTTCGACTTCCCAGTGGTTGGCCGCGGTTTCTCTCACTGGGCGGTAGGGCCCGTGGTAACCGTGCAGAAACTTTCATGTCCGTCCTCGTTTCCAGGCGGGCATGCGGACGTACACGAGGTAGCCAGCTGTGAGATCCTGTGTTCGGCGCGTCTGGTCGTAGCGGCGTTATTTGTCTCATGTGCCCTTCTTTCTCATTCCAGTACCAGCTCATTGGCCTTGTTCCAGCGACGCAAGAGTTCTCCATTAAATGGTTCCACCCTCTGTCCCTCGCTAACTTGGAGTGCTGCGTCGATGCGCAGTGTTGGTTCGTGCCCATATAGCAGAAAAAAGGGGGAATAGCCGCTGGTCTCGTGCCCTGAGGAGTTGTAGGCAAACGTTGCGAAAGGGAGAAGCTCATCCCAGTCGCGGTGATCGGAGGAGACATACTGGCTGAAGATTCCTGCGGCCGTACGGTTGAACCGTTCGCACAGGCCGTTTGTCTATGGTTGGTAGGCGGTTGTGCGGGCGTGGTTGGTGTTGGTGAGGCGAAATAGCTCCTCCGTCATGTCTGCCATGAAGTGGCGTCCCCTATCTGTGAGAACCTTCTCTGGAGCACCATGTGGAAGACCTACTGCCTTCAGAAAGGCTTTTGTCGCGCACGCCGCCGTCGCCTCCAGCATCGCGACCATTTCCTGCCGCTTGGTGTGATAATCTACCATGACGACGACATGTCGGTTTCCATGGGCCGATGCCGTCATGAGACCGAGGAAATCCATCCCTACTCGCTGGAAAGGTCGCTGAGCTGGAGGCAGGGGCTGCAGCAGGCCGGCTGGCCTTTGTGGGCGGTGTTTTCCCTGGGTCTGGCAGTCCAGACAGGATGAAACGTACTTTGTGATATCCGAAAATATTTTGGGTCAGAAGTATCGTTCGCGAATTTAATTCTGGGTTCTTCTCGTGCCCGAGCGCCCAGCCTTTACGTCGTCGTCACAGGACCACAAAATCCCGCGTCGAAGATTCCTGGGCACCGCTAAAGCTAGCTTGTGTTCGTGGTAACCCTTGCCTCTCCTGAAGAGTACTCTATTTACCAGACTAAACGCTTTGGCCGCGCGTCGAACGTTCCTTGTGGCTGGTTCTTCGGGCCTTTGCCCCCTATAATCGGCTTTAGAAAAGGGTCCTCTTCCTGTAGCTTCCTTTTACTGCTTCTCTGTTCATCGGCGATGAACAATGGCATTTCTTCTTCAAATGGTGGGGTGACGTCATGTGGAAAACGGGAAAGGGTGTCTGTATTGGAGTTCCTGCTACCCGGCCTATGCTTGAGAGTGATGTTGAACTCTTGAAGTAGTAGGCTCCATCATGTCAGGCGTCCACTGGGCTTTTTGGCGGTCATTAACCACGTCAAGCTTGCCTGTTCAGTGACAACGGTGAAGGGTATCACGAATAGGTAGGGCAGAAATTGTCGGGTTGTAAAAAGCCCTGCGAGACACTCCGGCGCAGTCGTGCTGTAATTCCTCTCGGCCTCATTCAGCTGGCGGCTCCCGTAGCTGACGACGCGCTCTCTATCGCCGTGCCTCTGCACAAGAACCGCGCCGATCCCGTACCCACACGCATCCGTCTGGACAACTGGCAACGCCGGGTTGAACAGCTGCAGCACAGGTGAGGAGGTCAGGTGATATTTTACTTTCTCAAACGTAGACTGGCACTGGTCGTTCCACTGCCAGCTCTTGTCTCCTTTTGTGAGTTCCGTGAGTGGCTTAGACGTTTGGGCGAAATTCTTGGCAAAACGTCTGTAGTAGCTGCAGAGACCCAGGAATCTGCGGACTTGCTTAACATTCTTGGGTTTAGAGATGTGCTCGACTGCGCGTATGTTGCTGGGGTCAGGCCGGACAGTCTTTCTGTGAATGATATGTCCGAAATATATCACGCTTTCGACCGCCACTTGGCACTTCTAGGGCTGGAGGCGTAGTCCCACTGAGTTCAGTGTGCCAAGGACATTTCGTACGTACTGCAGGCGGTCGTTCGCACTTTGTGAGAATATTATGATATTTACGCGAGGCAGACTTTCCACAGCTGACTTGCCAGTACTTTGTTTATCATGCGCTGGAATGTGGCTGGTGCGTTAAAAAAAGACCAAAGGGAACCACATTGAACTCGTACAGTCCTGAGCGTGTGGCGAAAGCGGTCTTCTCCTTGTCCGCCTCTTGTGTAGGCACTTTCCGATATCCGGGTGCCATGTCTAGCGCTGTGAAAAAGCGGGACCCTTGGAGCATGTCCAAAACGTCATCGACGCAGGGAAGCGGATGTACATGATTTCTGGTGACTACGTTCAGTTTTCTGTAGTCCACAAAGAATCGTCATGTACCGTGCCGCTTTCGGACGAGCACTTCAGGAGACGACCATGGGCTCGTAGACTCTCGGATGACCCCCTTCGCTAGCATCTGTTACTTGGTCCTGGGTTATTTGTCGTTCTGTTGCTGATTTCCCGTACGGATTTTGCCGCGCTGGTCTTGAGCCACTGGTGTGAATTTCGTGTTCGAATATGTGGGTGTGGCCGAGATTCACGCCCGAGTCAGACAAAAGGTGGCCGTATTCTTCAATTAATGACCTGAACTTCTTCCCAATGGGATCGTCGGGGCTTACACCATACTGTACTTTGCCTACGCCAACGGTACGACCGCTTGGAGCCTTGACACAAATCTCATCATCCAATCGCGGTGTTGAGTGAGCGACCGCTGTACCTTGGACGATAGTTACGAGAACCGTATTCGGGTTTGCAACCCGAATGAAAGTGGTGTTGTTACGAATGTCAATCAAGGCTCGGGCGACATTTGGGTGAGTTCTGTCTGGGCTCGGGGCCAGCGCCTCGATAAGGCAGGTCACGTCTATATTAAATGCGCCAGTCAGTGCGACGTCTGCGAGCAGTGGGATTTGCACGGTGTCTTGACAATAGGCAGTTATCGGGTTCTTTGCTTCTGTTCCCAAATCACTCAGGGCAAGCTCCACACTGTGTGCACAGAACGTAATCACCTTTTGTGGAAAGCTCAACACCATCTCCGTACTACTGCACAACGTGAGCCCACCCAGCAGATCATAACTGAATGTGTCAAGTACTAGAAACAGCTCCTCTATCGCCTTTCGGTCAACCTGCAGGGTGAGCTTCACCTCTCCCACGGCGCTTCAAAGCTTTCCATTTATAGCCCTCACGACTGGGCTGGTCGGGCGCATTGCCAAATCCAAATGGGTCAGAAAACTCCTTGAAACAATGTTAACCGATGCCCCTGTGTCAATGATCATTGTGGTGCGTTTGGCCCTGACCGTAACAGGAACGGGGGTGAGGTGGGAGTGCGTAGCGTACGTTGCACATGAAGAGCTGCCTTGAGTCGCCTGGGATCGAGCTCCTCAACCCCGGGGTTCTAGGTTCCCCGCCCCTGCCTGTACGAAGGAGCCCTATCTTCTCTTGGTGGCTTGTCACACTGTCGCATCATGTGGCCAGTACGACCACACGTGTAGCACCACGGTTGTCCCGATTGGTTTCTTGACAGCCGTGGTGGGAACCTACGAGGCGGGGGACGGGATAATCTCTCGATGGCCTCTGCTAGTGCTTTCACGATTTCTTGGAGGGCCCCGAACATTTTTTGTTACCGGCTCAGGTGTCGGTGCTTCTGGCCGTTTGTTGTCGCTCTCGCAGTTACATTGTTCCGCAGCGGGGCCCCTCCTATCCTTGCGGTCGGGTTCTTCTCAGAAGGGGATGCCGCTACGAAGCCCGGAAAGGCGTGCGTGGGCATCGCTGCCATGGCGTGTTGAGCCATTGCGCCCACGTGCGTCAGTCTTTACAGATCTGTCACAAACTCTTTAGGGGTCTATGGGTTTGTGATGGCTACCCTATCCACCATTTTCGGCCTGCAGACCCCGCAGTAAGCAGCGCACTTTCTCTGCGTCGGTCATCGTTGTATTGGCGGGCGACCATAGGTGAAGTATGGTGGATACGTATTCCCCGGAGCGTCTCTTCTGACTGATGCCGTCACTCTTGGAGCTGGATGTACGCCCAATCTTGGACGTTCTCTCCAGCGAAAGCCTCGTTGAGATCTTCCTGCCACTGCTGCCAAGTCTCCAACGGCCGTTTGCCGATGTTTTGCGCAGTACGGAGCTATACCAACGACGGATTTCTTGCTCCAAGGTAATTACGAGGTTCTTGGCTTTTTGTGTATCAGACCAAATTACGGCCGCCACGTATATCTCATAAAGTCGGATCCATTCCTCCAAATCCTTGTCCGCCCTGCCTCTAAAAAGGGGGCAGGACCGTATAGCCGCATCTCATTCGGAGCGGTAGTCATTTCGACAATTATGGTGCGGCTCCTCAGCACCACCTCGTTATTCATTTATTCGAGGGCGCCAGGCGAAAGAGCTCGTCAAACCCCTCGTTGACGCTTCTTGGTTTCTCTTCAAGCTCCCGGTCGCACCATTTTTCAGCGGGGTTGATTGGCGATTGTTTGTTCATGCGAGCCTGGATCGATCCCGCGGTTTCGGCGTTGCTGCGCGCATGATCTTTTAGGGTTCTTAATTACATCTGGGGGAATAACGCTACCCCGCACATCCACCACTTGTAGCGAGTGCGTTTAACGGGGCACCCGGGATTACAGTATTGAAGGACACGACGACGGTTCATTGCTTCCGGAGGATGCTGAAGTCCGACAGGGGGGTTGGGCAGGTGACGGCCGCAAAGCCGCCTCAAGCGTCGTAGGTTGCTCTCGACGCGACAAACTACCCGCGGGGCGTTTGCGTCAACGAGGGCTGCGGTCCTGCCACATACGTTTACGCATCGGCATGGGACAAGCAAGGTCGGAGTTCAACACAGCGCTTGACCGTTCCCGAGGGCCGTCCCCCGCTGAGATTTTCCCCCTCCTTTTATACCCTTTCCAGCACGGGAGACCTTTAACGTCCCGGAAACGCGGAACCTGCCCTCGCACCCCCCGCTGGGACAACGCGCACCTGGTTTATTATCGCTCTCCGTTTTGCACTGCAGATGGCACCGGCCTTCTTACATTTCGTGTTTCTAGGCAGATGGCGCTTGCCTCATTTCAGGTGATTGACGCCGGGGGACTCTGTTTTGGTCCGTCTGTTTGGGCGAGGCAACGTGACCACCGAACAGCTACGACGACAAGCCGAGCCCCTAATGTGCCCTGCACTTAACATAATAAAATGATCCAACCACGCATGAGTACACAATTCTCTGAATTTCCACGTACTTTTTTTATTTGCTCTTTAGGCGGCAGTCATTCTAGCGGCCGGGCAACAACAACTGTACTTTGTCGGTGAATGGGGCAATTAAGACTTTCGCATGAATAAATGATTAAAGCTATATACTTTATCCCTTTTACATTCCGTTGTTTCGTGACCGTGGCGAACCCGTCACAAAGTGCCCAGAGCAAGCTTAGGCCATATCTTAATTTTAATTTGTCGTTGCCATCTCCCTAAGGGATTTCATCGGATTTCAAGTGTCATGGGATTTCACCTTATACGCGAGGATTGGAAAGTAACACAAAAGGTACTAATTCTGTTTGTGTTTTTCCACTATCTTTTTTTTTGGTGGTGCCTAGGAAACGTTCTTCATGAAGCACCGCCCCACTATGTCGTTGTCGCCCAAGGCGATATTTTATAGGGAGGTACTGTCGCCTGGAAGCAGGAGTATAAAATACTCGCAGGACGGGAAATACAGTTGTCGACCGTCTTTTTCAAGCCTACTGCCCTGATAACCTGATTTTTCCACTGGCTGTTGCGTATGCGAGTGCTTGTGCTAAGTGGGTACGGTAGGATAGCGTTCATGGTACGTTTGCTTTTAGGCATAGTGCCTCTGCCTACAAACCTGAAGGCTTTGCGTAGAATATTCATACTTATATGTCAAATCTTGCCACAACTTTTATATTTACTCTCGTAGCGGCCGATTTCTGGCAGATAGATGATTTTGTCACACGTGGTCATCCATTCTGGCATATATTCGAAGAAATATTTGCTTGAAACACAAATCAAAAGCGCTGAAAAATAAAAAAAAAACCGAGTTAAGCCATGGGGTTTTCAGCCTTCTTTTTATAAGCTTCGTGTTCACGATGCTAGAGTGAATAAATGTACTACGGAATAAACATTCCGCTGTCACTAAGCCAGTTTTGATGAAAAAGCACTGCTCGACACGGTGACGCCAGCGCAGGATGCCCCTTGATGTTTGGTTCCACCTAAAAGGCTACTGACACCTATTTTGGCGCTACTATATTGGACAGTTGGATTCCTTTACTCGCCAGAGTACCATACTGTAGATATGAACGGCATCCGCCACATGGCTCAAATTTCTGTGTTAACATTATAACATTTTACGGCAGTAAATGACGCAAAACGCTCCGTAAGAAGACAAGGTTAAAGAATTCACAGGAAGCAAATGGTAAAAGCGAAGAGAGTCACGGGTTCTGCGCTCTACCCGCTGTGCTACGAGCGCTTCCCACCTCTAGTCCCTTTCGCACCGCTCCGATTCATCTGGAATAAAGCCCACTTCGACCCCTATTGGCGGTGAGATGTTTGAGTGGCGCCCCCTGGCTCTGACGTCAGCTTAGGGACTCGCGCCACTGTCGTCTGCTACACGCGCGCCGCTACTACAATCGCGCCGCTGTCTCCGCTTGTGAGGGGCAGCAGTGCGTGTGCTAGAACCCGCCCACTTTGATGCTGTAGTGCATTAGAAAGCGTATTCCCAGTAATTCAGCTATTTTTCCACCTTCTGACACCTCTGAATAATTTCAAGCTGTATCCCGCACAAGCCTACAACACACCAGGAGCGAGAGACCAAGTTTCTTCAGAAAATTGGTGAGATGACCGTGTGTAACTCGTCCTTTGTAGCTCATTTTCGAGGTTCAGTGCTCAGGGCTCCTCGATGAATGTTCAAAATGCGTAGGCTTCCCTACAGTATTTTCCAGGTGCTCTCATGAAGACTCAATAGTCTAATGAACGCACCAAGCAGCTAGCCCCTACACGGACATCGCACGGCAGGAAATAAAACGGTTGTCGTCTATTTCTTTCATTGTTCACTTGTATCAGACAAATGTTTTTTTTTTCTCTGCCCAACGCATTTAGCTTTCTGCAGCTTCACAAACGCCTTATTAGGAGGTTTGGGGATGTTTGGGGGACTCACAAGGTACGTGTGGTCCTTCACAAATTTGCTTTCGTCATGGCTGCGTGCTAGAAGGTTCATTTCCGCAGCGTGCGTTGTTTATTCAGATGCAGTGAGGAGGTTTGTGCTACGCCTCAGCGAAACGATGCTAACAACGTTGTCCACAATACTCGAAGGCGGCTTTTGTTCCCAGAATTTCTATCGTAACCATCGTTATCGTGACGAACTGTATCTCAACCCGCACAGTTATGAAATTATTACGGAGTTGAAGGCTTGATATACTCGGTAATGGACGCAATAAATCGTATACGGGCCGGTTTTCAGTATAAGAAGATTCGAAACCGATGAATATGTCCCAGCAGCTCTTCATTGTTTTCAAACCGCGTCATGCGTAAAGAACAAATCCTAGAATAATCGGGATGGAGTTTTATGAATTGAAGAAAAACATTTACTCTCTTGTCCTCGACTGAGGAGCCCGGATATTTTACTGTGAAATAAAGTTTTCTGCTCCTCCTCGTCCTCTTAAGTGTAGCTTTACTATAACGCATATATGAATATAGGTATTATATGGCCATGGGAAATGCACAAAAATATCCCTCCAAGTCTGAACAAACCTACTGTTACTGTATTTTTACGTACACGTTGCTCATTGTGCTCAATAAGCCCCCATACTGGTTGGAAGCCTGGTATAAACCCTGCACGCGCCTATACACGCAGCAGGTTATTTGCACCTCAACCTACATTTTTGTGCCCCTTTCATGTCGGCATCTTTCAT